>JAJMJH010000007.1:0-196774 GCA_030568935.1 Starmerella lactis-condensi
ATTTAGACAACTGTAAACTAGTTTGCCGGCTATGGTCTGAAATCATCGACGATTCAGTGTGGCAAGACCAATTCAACAAGAAATTCGGCACTTTAAAACACACACAAGTTTCTCAAATCACTACTGAGTGGCGTAAAGAACTTCTAAACCGAGTTCTGATTCTTAAAAAATGGGAGAAATGTTCCAAAACAGTAGACATTACCTTCAACTCCAGTCTTGTGGAAATTTCCAGAATCTACCCCGATTTCCAATCTTCTTCCCCCCGTTTAGTTTGTTTTAACACACATAAAGGAATGGGAATAATATTCGATTTGGAATCCGGAAAAACAAGACGTAAATTATACTCCTCAGCCTTTAGCAGAGACTACCAACCCGTTTCTGTGGTTGATTGCAGTAGATTTGGCATGATTTTTGGGTTTTATGACGGGAAAGTGGCTTGTGTTTCGTTTACTAAAGACGGCACTTCTGTCGGAGAGTTTAAGGATCTTGAATACAGGCATTTCTCTTCAATTAATGCTTGCTGGATCACTAAATCCCGTAACTTCGATAAGGATATGTTGGGGTACGTGAATTTAGCTTCTGGAAGCATGGACGGTACTGTTTATTTGGCATTTAAGGGACATCATCAGAGAGTTAAGCCAAGTAGTATTCCTATTGTTTTACTGGAAGGTACTGCTAATGGATCTTATTCGGCTGGCGATGGTGAGTATATCATTTGTATTGATCAATTAGGCAGTGTTTTCAAACTGAAGCCACACAGTGCTAGCGGCAGTGCAGCTCCTAGTGGTGGTACTGCTGACTACAATAATGATGTTGAATCGTCTAGTATTCAAGTCACTACGTTAACTAAACTGCCCTTTGATTTAGACACAGCACAGTTCGGAGTCACTCTTAACATCGTCAATGACTATGCAGTTGTTCAAACTAGAACTCACGTATTCGCTATTGATCTAAGACACGGTTCCACAACATTAGTATACTCAAACACAGAAGTATACATTTCTGCATTTGCCATTGACACTTCTAATGTTGTTGGTTATAAACATTTAGTTATTGGTTTGGCTAATAACGAACTAATTTGTTTTTGTTTACCAGAAAGGGGTGGTATTCATGACGTAATCGAAGAAGGTATTTCTAAAACTTGGGAACAACAAAGTCCGTTGAATTATAATCCAGTTTTAGAATCCAATCACAAACCTCAAATTACTCAATTAGCAATGAATTCCGCTGTTTTGTTAGTTGGTGGGTACAATGGTGAAGTTAAAGCAGTTGATCTGCTTACTGGTAAGAAATTAAAAAATGTGAACTCAAGGATTTCCAGGAACGTTTTGGATTATAATCTTTACAGTGCTGATGGATTAGTTCCCGTGACTCATTTGAAAATCGATAGCAACCCTTTACGTCCTAGAGCAGTGATTGCAGTACGTCCTGCTGTCCAGGCTTTTGATTTAGGACCAGTACAAAAGCCCGAAAAACATGTGTCACCCTATTTAAAACACCAACCAAAACACAGATCTAGTAAACAACATTCAGCAACCAATTTAAGGCATGATTTAGACGAGGAAATCGAATTGAGTTCAGAGTACCATGCAGCATCACGTGCTAGAATTGAACGTGATCTTTCATTGGCTGCTGATTTCAGTATGGAGGATATGGACGAAGAAGAACAAATGGAGTATGCATTAATGTTAAGTGAATCTGGAGATCGTGAACGTAATAATGAGTTGACAAGTTCAGCAGAAATGGATCCTGATGAACAATTGAGACTAGCTTTAGAAATGTCAATGATAGATTCATCTACTACAGACGCAGACACTACCCATCAAAACGATGAAGACGCAACTGCCCTTCAAAATAGCGAAGGCGAAAATACAGTCACAAGCAACACAGATGCAAACAACGAAGACATCGTTAATCTAGACGATATTGATATTGAAGAACAAATCAGGATCGCAATTGAGTTGTCTAGACAGTCAATGTAGTACCATCACAATTTCGTAATACAATATGGTGAACGTGATGACACATCGTAATCATTCAGGTAGTATTTTGCGTAATAATGTGTATCCATTACTAAGAACCCGCGTAGAGATCAGATCTAATCTAGGAGAAGCAAAAAAGGGGGATCGAGATCGGTTCTATAAATAGAATACAGTGGCTGTGAATCTAGCTTAACGCGCGCAACCCCTACCCTAGGTAATTAAAGAAGTATTAAATAATAAACAATTTATAAACAAGCAGAGTTTTGACAGTTTGGTGGTTTTCGCTTATTGAACCAAATGAACCCGTACGCAAACGGACGTAAAACGTCCTCTAATCAGAACTCCAATCAGTCAAATAACCAGCAGTATGAACGATTTCCTGAACCGGATCCGTATTACGGCGCTAGTTACCAAGATTTCAGGAACGAAATGGCTTCCAATCAATCTCAACCCTCTCAGCCTCCACCCGTCCCCTCTTTGACCCCCCCCACACCAGTAACCACATCCGGACATATCCCCATGCCCGTTCCTACGCCACCACCTATTGAAACCGATACGTTACGTGTCCCACATACACGACCTCGGTACGAACAAATGCCGGTCCCCTCATTACCTGAGCCCAGACACTCTTCAGACTCTTCATTTCTTCAGGTTCCATGGGACGCGAATTCAGTTCCACCCCTCCACCATATGTCATCACGTGAGAAACTCGTTAACCAATATGACGAGACCTCACTGATTCATCGTTCACCCTCCGAATCCCCGTCTTTGAGTGCGAACACAAGCAAAGAATCCTTTGTTCCTGAAAGCTACGATTTAGAAAGTCAACAAAGACGTCCATTAAATCGCAGCCAAAGCATCAGAAACGCACTTTGGGGTCAATTTGATCAGGGTGATGAATACGCTGATGATCTAAGAGTTGATCATCAGGTGCCAATTAATGGTGATGAGTACCAATTAAACACTTGGAATGAAGAACCAAGTGAACATGAACAACAGCAGGAACAGGCGCTTGCTGGTGAGTATGATTACGGTACTGGATTTGAACCTAACTTCCCAATTGACTCTCCAACATTGGAAACAAGAAACGTTTTTGATGATCAGAATGGGGTGCCTGAGGGTACTCACGGGAGCGTCCATGGGAGCGATGCCAATGGGAGTGACACTGAAGGTAACGACAACAATGCTGATGACGCAAGTAAGGGCATAAGAACAGTTGACTTATTCCGCGGTAACTTAGTCCTAGACTGTCCAGTCTCTACTAAACTTCTAAACCAGTACCCTGAACACAACCCCGTACGTGAATTCACACATATGCGGTATACAGCCGCTACTTGTGATCCTGCTGATTTCTATGATGATCAGTACACTCTACGTCAAATGTGTTATAGCCAGCCTCGTCAAACAGAACTTTGTATTTGTGTTACTGTTTACAATGAAGACGATATTCTGCTCGCACGGACTTTACAAGGTGTGTTTAACAACATCCGTCATTTGTGTAATAGAAACAGATCAAATACGTGGGGTCCGGAAGCATGGAAAAAGGTAGTTGTTTGTGTTGTTGCCGATGGCAGAGACAAGTTGAATCCTAGAGCTAAAGCATTGATGGCTGCTTTAGGTGTTTACCAAGAAGGGTTTGCCAAAAATTTAGTCAATGACAAAGAAGTAGAAGCACACATTTATGAGTACACAAGTATGGTACGCATCAGTCATGTGAACGAAAAGAAGGGTGTTAAACTAACTACAGATAAGGCAACCCCTGTACAACTGCTTTTTTGTATGAAAGAAAAGAACAAAAAGAAGATCAATTCACATAGATGGTTTTTCCAAGCGTTTGGTAAGGTGTTAAACCCACATGTTTGTGTACTTCTGGATTCAGGAACACGTCCAGGAAATCACAGCATTTACCATTTATGGAAATCATTTGATAAAGATCCTCAAGTTGCTGGTGCATGTGGTGAAATTGCTGCTATGCTTGGTACTGGTGGAAAAAAGCTTATTAATCCATTAGTGGCCGCACAGAATTTCGAGTACAAAATGAGCAATATTTTGGACAAACCAAGTGAGAGTATTTTCGGGTTTATTACTGTGCTTCCTGGTGCGTTTAGTGCTTATAGGTTTGAAGCTTTACAGAACCATCCTAATGGTACTGGTCCATTGGAGAAGTACTTCAAGGGTGAGAAATTAGAGGGTAAAGGCGGCGTTTTCCAGGCTAATATGTACCTCGCAGAAGATCGTATTCTATGTTGGGAACTAGTTTCCAAAAAGAACGCTGATTGGGTACTTAGATACGTCAAATCCGCCAAGGCACATACTGATGTTCCTGAAAGACTCAGTGAGTTGATTTTACAAAGACGTAGATGGCTCAATGGTTCGTTTTTTGCTGGTGTTTATGCTTTGTTCCATTGTTTCTCAATTTGGACAAGCGGACACTCGATCCTGCGTAAATTGTCGTTCCATATCCAGTTTTTGTACCAGGCCATTACGCTGATTTTCTCGTGGTTTTCACTAGCGAACTTCTTCTTGGTGTTCAATATCTTAGCAACAGCACTTGGCGATCCGTCAGTAGACTTTGTACCTGGTAAGATTTTAGGAATTGTGCTGTCCTGGGTCTATGCAGCTTGTATCATTACTGTGTTTATCATGAGTTTCGGTAACAGACCACAAGGAACTAAATGGTTATACAATCTGATCGTTACATTCTTTTGTTTAATGATGGGATACATGGTATTTGCAACAGTATTTTTGTCTGTGAAGGCAGTACAGTATGCTATTTGTGCAAACAGCAGTAACTTCCAGCCTATTTTGTTATGGACAAACAGTACATTCAGAGACCTTATCATCACAGTCATGGCCACCTACGCACTTTACCTAGTGTCTTCACTGCTGTTTTTAGACCCTTGGCACGTTTTCACTAGTTTGCCGCAGTACATCATCCTAAGTCCTACTTACATCAATGTCATGAACGTCTACGCCTTTTGTAATACCCACGATATCTCTTGGGGAACCAAAGGTGACACTCAACAAAGACTTGATCTTGGTGCAGTAAAAGCTAATGAAACCGGTAAACTCGAATTAGAACTTCCTACTAGTACTGATTTGGTGGATAAGTATTACCTAGATGAGGTAAACACATTATCAACAGCACCACCCAAAGAAGAACCGACACCACCAAGCGACGCTGATTTAAAACGCGATTTCTATGCACTTTTCAGATCCGTGAATGTGATCGTTTGGGTATTAATGAATTTAGCACTTGTTGGTGTGGTTCTTAATATTGGTGGATTCCAAAGTTTGATGGGTGTAGACGAAAACAAATCGAACTTTTTGGCTTCCAGTACTAAACGAATGGTTTTGAGAGCTACTGAAGCAGCTGCGTCTACTTGTAAGGAAGTTTCTACTGGTGGAAACATCGTTTCAAAAACTTACATGGCGGTTATTTTCTGGGCGGTTGCCGGAATGGCCGCTTATAGATTTATTCTTTGCATGATCTACCTGATTTTATGGGTAGTAGGAGCTAATTAGAGTATATAGGTGATTTTATCTATATGTGTGTAGCACACATTTGTAGCGCATACAGGTGCAAGGTGGTGTACTCCGTGATGTGTGTGTGATTACATAACACAGGACAAGTCACTGCTTTGTTTATTTTGTGTCCACACTGATTTAGGCGATGTGTAATCATGAGCACGAAAGAAACCCAGGAGGATTTTGAGCTAGTTAAAGAGGTCACAGAGAACAGCAAAGCTGTCGAGACGATCAAACTAACTAAAAAAAAACTCCAGCGTGAAAAAAATCTCATTGATTCACAACTACAAGCGGGGATCGAGAGCCAAGTCAAAGTACTCACTGAAGGCACTTCCTGCCTTAACAAAGTACGCAACGATGTAGGTTCTTTAAAAACCAAGATGGGCCACATGGACGAAAGTTATCATGAATCCTTGAAACATGTTCCTGACTTCGATAACATCCAGCAAATCAGTACTATGCTCACTAATTTCGATCTCACTATGAAGTTCGTTGACCACCTTAACAGCTTCCCCCAGCAACTCCAGCAAGTCGAAAATTTACTTTCAGAAGATGGAGAATTTGATGTTGACAAAGAAATGCCGAATTTGCTGCCTACACACTACTTACTTAGTCAATTACGTCAAGTCCGTGAAGAGGCAACTAAGTATTTACACTTCAAGGACGTTACATCAGACACTAGAATGACCGTTCGTAAATTATACGAACCACTTGACAGACTCACTGCTGCTTTTGACGGCATTATAATGGCAATTGCTGAAGATGTCCTTGAAACTGTTAGGGTAGGAAACAGATCATTGATTGTTAGAGTTGCTAAGATTATAGAGGCTGAAGAACGTCAAGATTTTGTTGCCCAGTTTTCTGAATCGCATTCAATGAAATCTGGTGAATTGAGTAACCGTGATACTTTAACTGCTCAACAAATCAGAGAACCAAGAAAGTATTTGGACAAATTTTTGGGTTGTATAGAAAGTTCTATTAAGCAACAGTTTGACAATTGCATGGGATCTTTTCCTCCAGACACTCAGCCGCAGCAATTGCTAGAGAATTTGAACTTTATTAACAGCGAGCTGGTTTGTGCACGTGATGAGCTGGCATCATGTTGTCCAGCGCGTTGGCAGATTTTCAATAAGTTTGTCAATTGGTACCATAACGGCGTTTATCATACTCTGGACACTATTATGAGATTCGAACCACCAGCTATTGTACTGTTGGATTTACTGCAGTATGTTAAGGATTACTACTCTACTATGAACAGCGTTTTCCAGGTTAATAAAAAAACATCAGATTTGCTGCAACCGCCGTTACTTAATGGTAGAGAACAGGATTTGTATACTGATTACTTGAACATGCTGGTTGCTAAGTTACGCGAATGGTATAATAACATTTGGCAAACTGAAAAAACGGAGTTTTTGGAGGGAACGCTTAATCCAGAGTACTATTCTGGTGGTGTTGGTTTGGAAAGTTACACAACAATTTCAAAATTAGTTACTCAACAGTTAGAAGTAGCTGCAGAGAGTAGTCAGGCTAAAGTTATTGCAGGATGTGTTGATGCCTGTTGTGAGATCTACATGGAGAGACAAAAGGAATGGATAAAGTTGATGAGATTCGCTACTAAAAAGGAGATCAATGGTGAACCAGACTCTCCTAAGGGGTTATACGAGTACATTTTTGTTATTGCTAATGACCAAGATCGCAGTTATGCACTTCTGGATGAACTGTCAGCTCATTGGTCTGGACCAATGCCTCCTAAATACCAATCTAGAGTTGTTGATAAGTTCGCTGAAGCACAAGAAGGGTTCCAAGATGTCACTAAGGAATGTTTCCTTTGTAATTTACAGATCATTTTTACTGATACCAAACCTGCATTTGAACAAATATTCGCTTCTGATAAATGGTACTCAGGTGCATCTATAAAGGCGATCATTGATACGTTTGCTGATTTTGTTCAGGATGCAAAGAAGTTGCTATTACCTGATCTATTTGAAATCTTTTTGGGTAAGCTCTGTACTGACACTATCTTAGAATACCTCCGCAGCATGATAATAGCACCTGGGGGTAAACCCAAGAAGTTAAATATGCCACGTGCCAAGTCTAGGATTGTTGATGATGCTAAAGAACTGTTTGACTTCTTTACAAATGCACAATTCGGTTTAGATCCTGAAATGGCAAGAAGAGTGTTCTATATTTTCGACTTGTTCTGTGATGTTGAAGACGCTCCGCTTTCTGAAATTCCTGCTCTGTTTAAGGAGTTAAGATCTAATGAGAGAGATGCCCCGGTGGATTTGTTTGAATGTATGCTAATGCTCCGTCAGGATGTTGATCAGAAAGTGCTCCGTACAGTTATGGCTGAAGTTAGAGATTTAGCAGTGCATTCTGAACCATTACCGGAAACTGAACAAAGTCATTCGTTTTTATACGAGTTTAAACGTACGAAGTTATGATTTCATCTGTCATGTGTATATAAATTATGGATAAAATGCATGCATACCCTAACCTTGATTCTGTAAACGAATTCCGTAAAGGGAAATTACATTGTCATTATGAATTCACATTTAAGAAATGAACATATACGATATAATTTGTACGAGAAAAAATAGGAATTGAGTTACTCCTTAATAGCTCCTCCTCAATAGCACTTAAGGCAGCACTAGGTGTACCTCTAGGACAGCCTGACAAATCTAAATCTAAACACACAAGTAAAAAAAATTACATAATTTTTTTCCAACTAACTACTATGTTGAGAACAGTAAAACCAAGAAACGCCCGTTCCAAAAGGGCAATGGACCAAAAAGCCGGTAAAATCATTGAGAACACCAAAAAAGTTTTATTTGTACCCGGTTCCACCTCCAACAAATTCCTGCACGATGTTATGGTCGACCTTGATGCCCTTAAGAAACCGTATACTGTTAGATTCAGCAAAAAGAACGAGATTAGACCCTTTGAAGACAGCAGTAGTTTAGAATTTTTCAGTGAGAAAAACGATTGTTCTATAATTTGTCTTTCTACACACAGCAAAAAGCGTCCTAATTGCCTTACATTTGCCCGCACTTTCAATTACCAAATATACGATATGATTGAGCTTATGATTCTCAATGGTAAGCTTATTGATGACTTTCGTAAGCAAACATTCCACGTGGGAATGCGCCCACTCCTTGTTTTCAATGGCAGTGTATTTGATGAGGACCCCCTTTATATGCACGTCAAGTCATTGTTTTTAGACATTTTCAAAGGCCAGGAATCTCAATATTTAGATCCTGCTGGTCTTCAGCATATTATCACGATCACTGCTCCATCTTCCACCGATATTGTTAAACCCAAAGTGCATTTCAGAGTTTACCTTTTAAAAACCGAGAAATCCACCACGCCTAAAAAGCCTAGAGTCGAATTAGAGGAAATTGGTCCCAGATTGGATTTCACTGTGGGACGTCAGCAACTCCCTAACCCTGATATGGAGAAACAAGCGTTTAAACGTGCTAAGCAGGTCGAGAAGACTAAGAAGAACGTTGAAATGGATATGATGGGCGATAAATTGGGTAGAATTCATGTTGGAAAACAGGATCTTAACCAATTGCAAACTAGAAAGATGAAGGGTTTAAAGAGAAAATACGATCAGGATGGTTCAAGTGATGAAGAGTCAATTGATCAAGAGTCAATTGATCAAGAGTCAGGTTCTGATGATGACATCGATGGTTCTGGTGACGACTTTGCCGAGTTCTCAGATTAAATTTCCGAATATAACATAAGATAAGAAAAGGAAAGACCGTTTATAATAATATTTATTCTTCTCTCAATTTAGCGTTGTTTTTCAATCTAAGTAAATTACGCAACAACATCATAATTGTCACTTTACCAGTCATTGGCACATAAAGACCAGCACGTTCCTTGATCTCTTGGGTAAAATTCTTTTCGCTAGAAAAATTAATACAAATAGTTCCGTATTTCACGTACTCTACCGGGAATTTATAACTAGCAGAAGGAACACCAGTAATAATAACATCAGACTGTTGTGCAGCCTCAGCAATACTCAAATCACAATCAACAACATTGTGTTTTACCTTTTTAAGTCCGTCTCCACGTGTAAACTTCTGGATTCCGTTCAAATCTGCAGAGTAAACAACAGCACCGTCATTAGCAAGTAAAGCAGCAAGAGGACGCCCCACAATTTCACTTCTGTTAACAACTAAAATTGTACGTCCATAAAGTCGGTTTCCATACGGAAGAAGCATGTTGTACCCGCCTAAATGCTCAAGGATCTTAACAACAGCTAATGGGGTACAAGGAAGAATACTCTTCTGCTTTTCCTCACTGTCTAAAAACCGGATATTTTGGTATAAATTGTGGATGTAAATATGACTCAATCCTTCAACATCTTTACGAGGATCCACAACCTGCTGGATGTACTGGTCTCTAGTACCTCCAAACACAGGGAAATAAACGATGATTCCGTCAATTTTTGTGTCGGAATTTGCGTTCATAATCGCCTCTTCTAAATTCTCTTTGTTTACTTCAAGTGCTTTGTACTCAAACCCCAGGTCTTTACACACTTTACAGGTGTATTCAGCGTAGGTACGTGCTGCTGGGTCAGTGTTAGCGATGAGTCCGAGAAGTGTGGGGGGGGTGTCGCATTCGGCAACACCTTTAAGAAGCTCGTCAGTGAATTTTTTAGCAATTGAAGAGGCGAGAATTGTCTTGCCTGGTGTAGTGACCGTTGACATTTAGAAGTGTGGAGAGAGGGTAGATATGTAATATTAGTAATACACTGACAAAGTGTCTTCAGTGGGACCTGTCAATTAATTAGTCAGCGAGTTTGTCGATGGTTACATAACCACACACATGTGTGAATCTGTCCTCGATTGGGAGTTGAACCCGCAATGTCATCTTACTTACTTTAGGACCCTGTTATATGTATTTTTAATTTATCATCTATATCTATGCAGCTAACTGTGTACAGAGAAGACCAGAACACAGTTCAAAAAACAGTATTTTTCGACGAGAAATTATCAGTTCATATAAAGCCACCAATTCTAAGTAAACTTCATTTAAGTGTCTGTGTTACTGGAACCTTTCAATCGCGTAAAAAAGCACACCAAACAGTAATTTTCGATGAAGACCTTCCACCACGAACAGAATGGCGACAAGAAATTCATATTAGACATCCCAGAAGTCCGTTAAAAAATCCAACTCTTGAAATCATCGCAACATCAACTAAACATGAAACACATGAACAAAAAGATCCTGAGATTCTACAACCGTTTGATATCGTCGGTTCAAATCTAACAGTAAACCCAAAATTCGAATTTAAAAGAGGCGGAAAACATGCTAAACAAATAAGCACAGCTAGCATTCCAGATGAGCAAGAACTTCAGCAATTGATTATTGCTAATGAGGAACAAACTAATGAATTACAACAAAATAATGATATTTCTGTGGTGAAATGGCAGGCTGAACTCGTCCAGGCATTAGAAATGGAAGTACGAAGTGTTCGCCCAGCTTTAGAAAGAGATCGTGTTATTGCGGAAATCAATTTAATTTGTGGTGGATTTCCAGTGAGTTTAAGTGATTTACAAGTGAAATTTGAATCAGGAACTGCGGAAATTATGGGTACATCTTCTTATCCTATGCTACTTACTGCTGGTGATAACTACTCATTATGTTATAATCTACAGTTACGTACTGCATCTCCGCACTCTAATTTCGCTGCACGTAAACCGCTTAGTTTGACATTAGACTGTGAAATTCAGCTAGAGAATTCTAAACCGAAGGTTACATCTATATGGACACCAGTTATTGATTTTGAAGGTACTCAGGGACCGTTCCCAAAAACACCTGCTTTGTCAATCCCAATTAATTCACCAGCACCAATGAAACCAGCAGCTAATGTGGAGCCTAAATTGGTTACTAATAATCTGTCATTAATGGGAGGTGTATCAATGACAATTACTGGTCCACAATTCGTTGATGTTAACTCGAAATTCAAATGGAAGGTAAAGGTCGTGAATAAAAGCCAAAGAAGTAGAATGTTTACTTTGACTTTGAATAATCAAATGCCTGAAAATGTGCTTTCAGATCTGTCTAATTTGAGTTTCAGTTATAACCAGGACTTTTTGAGGTTTAGGGCTATGCAACATTATAAACGCATTGGCGCCAATGCGGGGATCATGCCGCTTATTAACGAACTACGAATTGGGCCTATGAATCCGTCTTCATGTTTGGAAACTGAGATTGATTTATTAGCTTTGAAACCGGGAACACATGCAATTGAATCTTCTAAAATCGAGGATTTGAATACCAGAGACTCTTATGATGGTGGAGGGTTGTTAGAAGTCATTGTGAATAATAATCAGGATTAGTGTAAGCGTTAAGCAATAAGCTAAGCTGAGCTGATGCTTATGTCATCTTAAGAACATAGTACACATTAGACGTAGACACATAGCACACACTACACCCCATAATTTAGAGACTGATTTGTAACAATGACCGTACAGGTATTCAACGATTTTTCGGGCACATGTGTAAGTATTTCCTCATTAAATCTTAATTGGTTAACCATGTTCTTTGATTGTTGAACATATACTAACATTAATTATAGCCCGTAGATGTAGACAAATTACGTGAACTAGCTGCTGCTGTGTTCATTAACTGTGAAGACGTTAATAAATGCATTTCTAAGTACCTTGCCGCATTAACGGAAATGCCAGAGTTCCAGAATTTCAAATTGGTATTACAGGTTTCTGAATTCGACGCTAAGAGTTCAGGACCTTTGAAAACTTTCAGTGGATCTTACTGGAACGCAACAAAGGACGGCACTTACTGTTTTCGACTTGGAGAGACACCATTTTTAGTTCAGCTTACTTGGATTTCTGAATGAGAAAAAGAAATGAGAAAATAAGGAGGAATGAGAGAGAATTCAATTGAGAAATGAGAGAGAGAGGAGCTATTGAGAAAGTAAACAAATACCTAAACGTCACCACACACCACACACCGCACACCACACACCACACACCACACATTCTAAATTGGTTCTTTTCATCATTATTATTATTATTATTATTTATATACAACATGCTCATTTATATATAGCTTGGAACGTAAACGCCTGGCTTAGAATCAACTCGATCTCCTTTTCTGTCCAATCATTAGTTGGCGGCGACTGTAAAAACATAATCAGATCTTGGAACTCCATATGTTTCAACTTATCTGCCCAATTAAGTAAGAATGCAGCACAAACGTAAACATGGAATGTGGAGAACCCCTGGGGACCCTCGCTTAGGTACGTGTCCCAAATCCTAATAGCACACTGCATAGGCACTTCACGCATCAATAAACAGTTCATCCATCTGAAACTGAACTGCATAAATTGAACACCCTCCCTAGATAAATGATCTGTTAAACCACTATCAATTTTCGAAACTAATTTTTCTAGTTGGTCAACTTGCCTGTGGATACCTGGTTGGGCGTGTATGTAATTGTCCTGAATTCCGTCCAAAAGTTTACTTAGACACCAGTAACTGTCAGCCTCCACATTAGAAAGTTCTTCAGGTTTTAATAATGCAGGGTCTAAATCTTCTACTTTGCGAGTGCCGACATACTCTTGAAGGAACGTTTGAAAAAATGGGGTCAACAGATCATTGATACCCTGTACGTATCCACTTGCAGGGTGTCTTACCGCCCACAAGTACAAAATTCTTTCTAAACTACGCCGTGTAGTTTCAAAAGAATAGAGTTTAATATGCGGATTAGTTCTCGGAACATCAATGCTAATTTGGTGCCACATGCTTTGGTTCATATTTTCTTTGGTTGCGAACTCTTGATCAATTGAGGTTAGGTATTCCTGACGTTTCCTACTAAGCGTCTTTTCACGGCGTGCGCAAGTGGGAGGAAGGTACCCGAGAAGGTGCATCCATGTTTGGGGACGCAAATCAGGTGGAACACCTCGCCAGCTAGCTCTTTTGAGTTGCATAATATCCACGGTGGAAGAACCCAAAATCAGTCTAAATTGCTGAATACGACTAAGCACACTGTTCAATTCATCGATTTCCGCTTTGGCTGCTGCCTCGCTAGGTTCAGAATTGCGCTTAGGAAAGCAGGAACTTGAGAGACTGTGTGCTTTGGGTTGGGCGATGACATCGTCGAAATTCGTGTCCCAATCGTCGTCTAAATCAAAATACGAACTTTCATTTTCGGGTTTATTTGGTTTGGATTTAATTTTACTGTGGGTATGTTCTTTCTTCTTAGATTTGTGTTTGTGGGGGGTTGTCGTTTCGCTGACTTTGATATGCTCAGCATGTGATCTGCCAGCGCCTACAATCTTCTGCTGCGCTTCTTCGGTTGTAGAGTTGACTGAGGGAGGTCTTTTGGGAGAAAGGTTGGCGAATTTTTTAAAGAATGTAGAGGCAGGTTTTCCTCGACCGCCGTGCTCGCTAAATATGTATTCTGTTCGGTCTAGTTCCGCAATGTCTGATTTAGGCATTAAGAGGCTAGATATGGTTAAGTTAGTAATAAGGGAGATGGTTGCTTTGGATTCAACAGGTTTTAGATATGAGGGGGTAACTACAATTAAGGTATTGAGATATATATATATATATATATGTCTATATGTTGAAAGGGATGGTTAGATAGATCAGATATAAATTTGAATTCATTGAGTAGTGAAGTAGGCTAGAGTGTCATTTATGTGGTATGGTCGTAATGTTTACTTAATGACTGGAGTGTGATGCAATGAGTACGTGGTGTGTGATTACGTGACTACGTGCGGTTGTCATTTAAATGACGTATGATGTATAGATCTATGTATAGTATTTAGAACATATATGGAAAAAAATATAGAATCAGATTCGAAAATGAAAAAAAAATACATTCAGTAGTGTATACTCTCAGTGCTCTTGTACAGTTATTGTTGATTGCGGATTCAATTATAGAATGTTCTAGAACATTCAAAGAACTGAGCTACCGTCGAGCTGTACACCTCTAAAATTCCAGTAAATACTTAATATAATAATACAAAAACACCAAATTACAAATATTTATCAGTAGCACCTTCAAAACACTAAGAAGAATTTCAATGACGTTCTTCCACTTCCATCATAGGGTAAGGGCTGCATTTGAGGCACTATATTAGCATAGCTCCTCCTTGCCGCCCTAGCCCCGAACATCGAACATCGAACTTTAACCGTTTAACAACTTTAACCAACTAAACAATGAGCAAAATTCCGTATTCGAACACAGACTGGGATAGTCAGACCGTTATTGGTTCTAGAGCCAACAGTGGCGGTGGTGCTCATACTTCTGCTGTGCGCAGCAGAACCGCTATTAACTCTGCAGTAAGGAGTGGCAACGTTCTCGGCGTTGAAAAGAAGATGGGTGGCAACCCTGAAGCTCAGAGACTAGCTAAAATTGACCGTGATGATAATGTTGCTCCTCCCCCTAAAGTACCGCTGAGTGTCGGTCGTGCTATTCAAAGAGGTCGTCAAGCTAAGAACTTGTCTCAGAAAGATCTAGCTACAGCTATTGCAGAGAAACCCCAAATTGTCGGTGAATACGAGGCAGGTAAGGGTATTCCTAACCAGCAAGTTTTGGCTAAAATGGAGAAACAACTTGGCATTAAATTAAGAGGTAAGGATATTGGATCTCCTCTACCTACTAAACAGCCCAAAAAGGCCGCTAAATAAACATTAAATAATTTGTAAATGATACTTTCTATTTATTACTGAATGCAGTGACTATTTTGTTCTTGTTTTTGTTGTATGTGCTATAATAGTATGTAGTATGTATTGTGTATTGTGTATTGCGTAGCGTGTGGTGTGTACGTAGTATCGATTAATCATCACAATTGCGATGTGTAATCACCGGATCATGTGCTCACTTTAGAAAATATAAACCTAACCCTAACAATAACAAACATAGAATCACATAACATTACACACCAACTACTTTTACACTCTCCCACCCCCCATTCAAATGACTGAATTCTCTCTTAAACAGAACCAAAAATTCGATACCGCTGAAAGCATTCTTCCTCAATTAGCCGACTTAAAAAACGGCGTCACAAAAGTCAATTTTGGTGGCAACAGCTACGGTGTAGAGGCCTGTAAAGCCATTGCCGACAAGCTCGCTGATATCAAGACCTTGGAAGTCGCTAATTTAGACGATATGTTCACCGGAAGATTAAGAGAAGAAATTCCTCAAAGTTTGGACTCAATTCTTACTGCTCTTTTGAACTGTCCTAACCTTCACACCATTAACTTGTGTGATAACGCCTTCGGAATCGCCACAATTGACCCCCTTGAGAAGTTCTTAAGCGCACACACCCCCTTGAAACACTTGATTCTTGCTAATAATGGCTTCGGTCCTGAAGCTGGATCTCGTATTGGTGCTGCCCTTGAGAAATTAGCCGACAAGAAATTAGAAGCTAATAAAAACTCTCCTGTTAAGTTAGAAACGGTTATTTGTGGTCGTAACCGTTTGGAGAATGGCTCAATGGAGGCCTGGGCTAAATTCTTGAAGAAACACGGCACAATTAAGGATTTGAGACTCTACCAAAATGGTATTCGTAAGGAAGGTATTGAGCATTTAATGCTTCACGGTTTGAAATATTCTCCTGAATTACACACCCTAGATTTAGAAGACAACACTTTCACTTTACAGGGTTCTCAAGCTATGGCTGATGTCCTTAAACACTGGCCTGCTATCAACAAAATCAGTGTTAACGACTGTCTTTTAAGTGCTAAGGGTGCTGAAATTATTGCCAAGGAGCTCAGCAGTTTAGAGTCTGCTGCTAGCTTAGAGCATTTGCTTTTACAGTACAATGAGATCAACGAAAATGGTTTGAAACTTTTATATGATGCCATTGACAAGCGTTTAAAGAATTTGAAACAGTTGCAATTAAACGGTAATAATTTCAGCGAGGATCATGAGCATGTGGATCTTATTAAACAGCTTTTCGAGAGCCGTGATATGGGTGAATTAGACGAGTTAGATGATATGGAATTGGAGTCTGAAAGCGAGGAGTCAGATGCTGAAGAGGATGACGAGTTAGAGACTGGTGCTAGAGATGCTGAGTATGCTGAAGATGAGCCTGTTGCTGAAGATAAAGATAAGCAAGCTGATAAACTTGCTGAGAAGTTGTCAAAGGTTGAACTCTAAGACGGAAATTCTGAGACGGAAATCTAAGAAGTCTTAAATAGTTACCCTTACCCTCTCCGCTTCTGTCTTTCGTACCCGTTTTCGTTTCTGCTTATGTTATGCTCCCTTTTAAGTAACCACAATATCAATGATATTTATAAATGGGCGAATAAAGCTAGAAAAAAAAAACAAACAACAAAAAAAGGCAATATAAAAAAATGAAATTGAATTTGAACGACTAATAAATTTCTAAATAATTTCTCTTCTTTTTCTTTTCTAATCTTTGTTTTCGCTATTTTCTCTTAATTGACCATTTTCAGGTTCTAAAGCAGTTAACGTCGCCCGCGTTCTTGTTTGTAAACTTTTGATGGTTTGATCCTTTGAGTACCATAATTTCTCTAACCATTTCTCCAGGTGTTTCTGTTTACACGGAATAGCACTGATCGGAATTCGGTCTACACGGATCTTGATTTCGTACTTCTCTTCACTGAACAACAAATCAAGCAAACCAGGGATATCAAAAACTGCGTTATTCTTGTACAAAATTGTAATATCATAAACACAATTGAGCCCGTGATCTCTAAAGAAGTCAATTGCTTGGATACTGGCGTTGAATCTCGGGTAGAGAAGGTTATCAAGCATAGGACAGTAGTGTTTTTGACACTGGTTCCGGTGCTTGACAGCTCTAGAAGCGGTATACGGGACCACCTCAGGGAAAATAGTCACCCATTTACCGCCATCACTCCTCCAGGGGCTTTCTAAGATAGGTGCAAAGATCTCAGTTAAGCTGATGTTAGGAACACGCCAGTCTAAATTGTTCCTAAACCAATTGAAGAGAGTAGTGATTCCAGGGAGATACACGCAGTGTTTCCAAACAAAAAAGAAACATGAACAGTCTATACCGCACAGTTTAGAAGTTTCAATAAGAACCAAATAGTCTAACAGACCTTGGTGGTTTGATAACGTAAGCGCGAAGTCAGTGCTGTCCATGGAGTCCAGTCCTTCGATCTCGATGTGGAAGATTGTGTTTATGAATTTATGAATAAGAGATTCGAACAAACACATGAAATAGCCTTGGATTTTGAATCGGGGGCGAAGTGCGTCGAAAAATATGTGGGACGCAGGTTCCACCACCATGACAAACGTGACCAGAAAGATACCTACACTGAGGGTAAGCAAGATGCATTCAATTGCATTAGGATTTTCAACAAGTTCCTGTACTGTACCAAGAACCGAATCGAGAATTTGAACCATGATAACTTTTGTGCGGGTGTGGATATGTTTATGGTTGTTGATGTGTGTGTGGGTTTGTTTTGAGGTGTGGGTGTGGTTACGTTTGTGACAAGGTGTGGCTTTTGTTCGTAGACTAGTCAGTAATGGGTTAGGGCGTTGGGATTGGTGGGTCTGTTATTACTCAGACTCAGACCCTGATTCAGATTCAGATTGTGCCTGGGCCTGGGCTGCTGTGTAGTAATCGCAGTGCTCATAACCCTATACCCACAAGCTCCACGATCTTTATGAACAAGACCAAGATCTCTTAATTCAGGAATTATGTACTTCCAGCTCTGTTTATACATTGGTTTCTTTCCAATCGTAGCGTCCGTTGGTCCATAGTATCTAGTCCGTACAAATGGACTGGTGGTGGTATGGGTAGCTGTGGATACTTTGGGTATGGGTTGGGGTACAGCCTCAGTTTTAGCTGGACGCGGTTTCGTGTTGAATCCCATATGAAGTGACTCACTACTAGCCATCGTTTTCAATTCAGGAAGTTTGTGTACTGTTGTTGAGTATCTATTAACTCTAATAGTGGGGACAATTTGCTTGCGAAGAGTGTCGACATCCTCATTAGAAGCGAATCTGGAAGTTAAGCATTGACGGCTGTCGAATTCAAAGGAGCTGTCAATTGATTTACTAGCAGATTTACCGCTAGTGGGAGTAATGGGTGAGTTATCATCGGTGAGATCAACTGACCAGTCAGAGGAGCTACTGCTTTTGACAGAGCTAGCTTCAAAGATATCATCACTGAACTTCGCAGGTTCAAAGGGTACCTGAATTCCAAGGTTGTTATCCATTGACGGAACACGAACTCTGGTTTTGGCATGTGGTGAGTGCGAGGGTGATGTCAACGCAGTAATAATAGAGGTATCTTCCTCTTCATCTTCTTGAGAATCAGGACTTTCGATGTAGACATCAGAGCAGCAGTGAGGACAAGTGGTACTCATCATAATAGAACGGCGGGGAGCAATTGTGTCATATGCGCGAAATTTGTTTCCTTTAGGATGCAATGGTTCAAAATTTATAGGTTCCTGTCTAGGGAACTCGTTCAAATCGTTCAAACTAGTATAACAATCTAAATCAGGTGTATCCTCATAACACGAGCTAGCTTGATCATCAACTAACAAATCATCTTTTGAAGATTGATTACAGGCGTCCGCATGTTCGATATGTTTGACGTAGCTATGGCTAGTATCTCTGGCAAACTGCGTATTACGAACGGTGATGTACGAACTTCTCATTATTCTAAGACCAATATAGAATATGTTGAAGCATGTTGATTTTGGTGGGTATATTTATATATACATCCTTTATTTAGTTAGCTTTAAAATTAAGAAATAACGATAATCAATTTTTTAACTGAACTCTAATAGAAGGTATTCACTAACTATCCTGCACTTAAGCAACTACTTGAGACATATATCATAGGTGCGTTGATGTGCAGATGTGGGGAGAGGGGTACACACATGATTAAATTGAATTAGAGTTTTTTTAAATAAGAATATATATAAGGAATTCAGTGATATGAATAAAAATAACGAACGTATCTATACTAGATAAACGCAGTAACCACATACTCCATATACGCACGATAGATTAGTGTTCGCTGTTCATTATTCGCTGAACGTTGTTCTCGTGCAAACATCAATTACAAAGCAACAGGGCTTTGCCCTACAAATGTTAACAATGACATAATCTACTTACTTTTTTCACAGGGAAAATTATTCTCACGCGAAAAGATCGTGATTACTAACACCAGACCCACATCGTCAGGCTAGACATTACATCAAATTTCACCTTACCAAACTAATAAACTGAATAATGAGTGCTGCACCTGCCCCCCAACGCCCCCAACGTGGATTCGGTGGTAACCGCCGTGGTGGTCCCCGTAGAAATGCCAGAGGTAACGAAGAGAAGGCCTGGCGTCCCGTCACCAAGCTTGGCCGTCTCGTCCAGGCTGGTAAGATCTCTTCTCTTGAGGAGATCTACGCCCACTCTCTCCCCATCAAGGAGACCCAGATCATTGACAAGTTCATCCCTGTTATCAAGGACCAGGTCATGAAGATCAAGCCCGTTCAGAAGCAGACTTCTGCCGGTCAGCGTAACCGTTACCGTGCTGTCGTCATTGTTGGTGATGAGAATGGCCACATCGGTCTTGGTGTCAAGACTTCTAAGGAGGTCGCTACCGCCATCCGTACTGCCATCGGTATTGCCAAGCTTAACATCATCCCTATCCGTCGTGGTTACTGGGGCTCTCTTATCGGTGAACCCCACACTGTCGCTACTAAGGTCACTGGTAAGTGTGGTTCCGTTACTGTTCGTTTGGTTCCCGCTCCCCGTGGTAAGGGTCTTATTGCCTCCCCTGCTCTCAGACAGCTCCTTCAGTTTGCTGGTGTCGAGGACTGCTACACTACCTCCGTCGGTTCTACCCGTACTACTGAGAACACCCTTAAGGCTGCTTTCATTGCTATTGGCAACACTTACGGTTTCATCACTCCTAACCTTTGGGACAAGAACCCTGTCTACGTCTCTCCTCTTGATGAGTTCCACATTGAGGCTAGCGGTAAGGGCCGTAAGGGTAGATACTAAATTAGCAGTCACTAATTTTAGTTATTTATCTTTAATCTAGAAACTTTTTTTTGTTCATATTTTTTCTCTTTCTTTTTTCTCTTTCTTTTTTCTCTTTCTTTTTTCCATCCTAGTTAAATATAATCAACTAATTTTATCGAACGGTTTGTTTACATTCACGTGTACATTACGTGTACACGTGTGATTGAAATATGGAATGTTTCACACGTAATCACCAATATGCAAAATAACGTAATTCTGTTCACATGCACATTTTAGTTCAACCATCAAGAAATTGAGATTAATCAAACTTACCTAACCAAGCCTGTACTTTAAGGTTTCTACCCCCCCCCCCCAAAGTTCAATCTCTTCCACCTATCACCCCGCACACAAAATGTCAAACACAAAAGCGGGGCCACCCCCAGAAAAAACAAAAGAATTCGAACAAAAAAAACAAGCCTTCATAGTCAGAGCCATTTGGACAGTAGTAATGATTAGTGCATTTATCGGCATTCTGCTTTCCGGTCATTTCTACCTCGCACTTCTCATCGCTCTTCTTCAAATCCTGAGTTACCGCGAAGTTATTAATTTAACCGGAGAAAAGAAATACTTCGATGACCTTCCCTGGGGCCGTCTTTTAAGTTGGTATTTCATGGTCACCGCCATGTTCTACCAAAAAGGCGAGTCCCTATTTTTGTTCTTTAAAAATGTCGGAATTTTCGAGCGTATTTTATACCGACTAATTGCATACCACAGACTCATTTCTTACGCTCTTTATATGGGCGGTTTCATTTTCTTTGTTTGTACTTTACGCCCTGGTTACTATAAACAGCAGTTCGCACAGTTCGCCACAACGCATATGGCCATTTTCTTTATTGTGATTCAAGGAAATTATATTGAACTCAACATCTTACACGGTCTTTTCTGGTTCTTAGTACCGGTTTCCTTGGTAATTGTTAACGACATTATGGCGTACGTATGTGGAATCTCATTCGGAAAAACTCCGTTAATCGCAATTAGTCCTAAAAAGACCGTTGAAGGATTTTTAGGGGCTTGGATTTTCACAATGATTGCTTCCGTTATTATCACTTATTTGGCGTCCGGAAGTGATTACCTCATCTGTCCGATGGATAAGATAGGTGTGTCATATTTCTCTAATTATACTTGTGAACACGATCCTGTTTTCATTCCTAAACATTACAACTTGTTCAATTTGTACGAGTTCACGGTTGCGCCAATTTATTTCCACGCAATTGCTTTAGCAACTTTCGCTTCTTTAGTTGCGCCTTTTGGTGGATTTTTCGCTTCCGGAACTAAACGTACTTACAAAGCAAAAGACTTTGGAGACACTATCCCTGGACACGGTGGAATTACTGATAGATTCGACTGCCAGTTTATTATGGGATTCTTCTCTTGTATTTATTACGATACGTTTATTAAGTCTCCAGCAATGCCTGATTTGCGTTCTGTTTGGGACTCGATTACTGTGCTTAGTGCTAATGACAAACGGTTACTTGTTGAAAAATTATACAGTCCTGAGGGCAGCAGGGTTCTAGGTCTTTAACTTCTCTGATAGATGCCGAATGAATTAATATTCCTTGTGCCTGTCGTTGTGGGCTGCCTATAGTGTTGTGGCTGAAGTTTTCTGCTTGCAGTGTTCTGCCATAGTGGCCTGTACTATTGGCTTACTAATATAGCCTTTTATGCAGTGTACACTGCAGTTTACACGCAGAGTGTATCCACCGTACTTGATTATTCAGCGGACTCTACCTCGAGTCCCAGTTGTAGCCCGTGCCTTAACTCCAACAGTATACACTGTACTTTTGTACCACCAGACCGTGCCATTTTGTTTAATATTCAAGAACGAAAATAAAAAGAAGCGTTTATTCAAACGGTTTACATTTTTTTACAAGATAAATTATAGATATATATATATAACAACAACAAATTCCCATTCAATCGAATTTCAACGGTCTGTAGAAATACTGTTTATGAGTCTTTCTGCAGTTACGCAAACTACGATGACCACGACTACTTTGAACCAAATCCCTACGTTTTTCATCAGAGTCCTTCTCCAAAATATAATAATACTCATCGTCGGCCTTCCGGCCGGTAGCATCTTCAATTCCACCCTCGATTACACCAATACACTCGATCTGTCTAATCAGATCACGTGCTTGTTTCTTCGGGAGGTTCTGAAGTTGAGAATTAGATTTGCGGATGGATTGTAAAGGAACAGCGCTTTGACGGGAGAATGCAATGAAATTAGTGGCTACATTAACGAGTTCCTGTTTGAGTTCCGGGGTCAATGGCTCGTGTCTGCGTTTAGGAGTGTGGACATCCTGAATTGATGTGGGGGTACTTGGGCTCTTAAAAGAGGAGATCTGCTCGCTAAGAGGCGTCATTTCACGGTGGGAATCTAATTGGGGGGGGACGTCAACATGGGATACCTCATGGGATTCCTCATGGGTCTCTTTAGGTGCCTCCTTGGGCGCCTCCTCACGGGTGTCCTCACGAGACACACTCTTATAATTAAGCTCACTAGCAGGCTGAACAAAATCAGAAGTAGGAAGTTCAGATAAAACCCCCTCCATTTCAGGCTCAGACTCGCCAATTTTAACACGTTTCTCATCAGACCCTCTGACATCAACAGCTGATCTCTTGACAGCATGTTTAACAGACCATACCTCATCATCAGTAGCGTCTGAAGAGTTCGAGTCAACAATCTCAAGATCAACGAGGTCACCATGAATGAAAAGTTTCGCGTCCTTGGCATCAGTATTGATGATTTGTCCCTTAGCGACTTCATGGGTCTCAGTGCCATTAGCAGTGTTTAACAGCATTTGAAGACCATTCCAGCCTAAACATTCAATACTGAGAATATTTTTACTGGAATTAAACCAAACCATAGCGTGAACGCGAGAAGCAAGGCGGTTTTTGTTGTTTAACGCGTACTTGGAAGATTTTGAGGATCTGCCAATCTTAACGGTTTCTCCACTTGACGGGATCAAAGCATGAACAACATGCTGAGATTTAGCTTCAGAAAACATGTTTGAGTTGATTTGGTTCTCAATTTGGGGGGAAGACGGGATTGGAGACATGGACTGGTGGTTGGCTTCAGAAGTATGAAGGGGGGTAAGAAGTGCGTTGGTGTCCATTTCCATGGTTTGTTTAGGCTGTTTAGGCGCTAAAAACTCTCTTATGGAGGGTTTCTTGAGTTCAAACGCGGGGAGTAAAGAGTTTCTTTGGACTGCAGGTGATGCAGGCATGAATGTAGAGGGGGGGGGGGAAGAGGGTGGGTTAAACATATTAACGAATGATAATGGTGATGCTGTTTTCCTGAACTAGAGTCTCAAATCTTTTGTTTGATGTGAAAATTAGATAACAAGATTCTCGCAACACGCGTGTTAACTTGGTCAAATTAGACGCGTCTGATGATAAATAATTATTGTGCGTGAATTTTACGCGTCATAGATGCATGAAGAAATGTAGTGAAATATGTTTGATCAATGGGCTTGTAAACGCGAATAAAATATGTGTTTAGGCGTGTGGTTATAATCTGCCGCGTAAAACACGTTTTTTTTTGGGGGGGGATCTTGTGTGCTTTTGTGGGTTCTTGTATGTATGTGGGTAGGGGTGGAGTAAAGTGGTTGTGGATATACGTTTAAACAATTTGGTTTTGTTTATATCTTTTCTTTTTTTTAATACTTATTTTTACATATACAGTTCGCGGAATCTGCGAGAATCAAGTGACGTTCGTGTTTAGGGGGGTAAAACCGTTAGAAGTGATAGAGGGTTGATCAAACCATGGATCTTTGATTACGTACTCTGCATATGTGGTTATTTTGTACAAAAAGGGTAATACCAGAGTTAGAGTATAGTATCTCTTAGTAATGAATTGACATACAAGTGAGAGATGAATATACTAGATTTAGTCCTGTTAGGTTAATACACTATTGGATCGATATATATGTAGGTGTGAGTTGGTATTTATAGTAGTAGGATGATAGTAATACCTTGTATCATACTGGTACTTCTATCACATATGACACTCCTCGTATTACTCAGAAAAACCGGGATAGGGTATATAAACAAAAAGAGGGGATAATATCTCCTAAACAGAACAGTCAATAACAAACTCATTAAAGCTTAATTGAACATATTAACCACATATACAGATGTATAATGAAACAATTAGAATTTAACATGATGAAAAAAGCCCCACAAAGTAAGATAGGGGTGCGGAGGTTCCTATTGTGCACATTTAATACTTACATACATTAGGCTACAATTATGCAACTCTAGATCGCAGCTATATTAAAAAATAGGATCCCCTGAAAAAACTGGATTCCTATCATCCTAAAAAACAGAGGATTAGGGGTGTCACCCACAAGTTCACCCATCACTAGACAGATGCATCTCATGTTTTTAATACGTGAAGAAGTTTCTCAAGCTCCTTGCAGTATTAGGCGACAAAGATTGCGGTAAATACAAAATTGTACTTATCCTCAGAAAAAAACATCAATCCCTATAATTTTTTTCTCGCAATCTCTTGTGATCGAATCCCTACTTAGACGTTTCAGTTAAATGTCAAAGTCACCTAGCAGGGAATAAACATCTGGCCTTCGTAGACGAATAGATAAGGAAAGAATATCAGCGACACATGCGCAAGGTCAAGCAATTTTGCAATCATTAGAGGTTCTGAAAACCAAGAGGGAACACAGAATGCTTGATCCGAATGAGTAATTCATGTTCATGTTACCGCTAAACATGATCCCTAAATAGTATCCGCCGCTACGATGATTGATTGGACTGAACCACCCAAGTAGGGTGTAGAACAATGAAAGATATGCCGTTTATATAAAATCTTCAGCAGGGTTGGGTACATCGTATTCATAAGCATCCCTAATTCAAACCCACAGGCATTAGGGTTAGGGACATTCTAGGTAGTTTTGAACTTATGCAAACATCTGCGTGAACACAATACTTGTTTAGGCGTTACACCTCGATCGTATTTATCATACCAATTGAAACCGTCGTATTTATATTCATAGCATTTTTTTTTCTCGGTTGTTTCACCCATCTGACTGTTGAAACAGTTATGGTGGCTGTTGTTGGTATAAAGTAATCTGCGCAACAGTGAGGTGTATCACCTGACAGCTCGTTTAGGGTTGGGATCATCGTCATGTACCATGCCCCTTTTCTTGCATATTGGAGTGCATAAGGAAACAATGAAATATAGCAGTATAAATCGTAGATTAAGCGAGCAGAAAATGATAGTGGGCATACTTTATATATTGTATCAAATAAAACAATGAAGTTATATCTTATTTATTTAGTGAATTTGAGCTATTACCAACTGTTTATACCTCGACAGGATGACCCTGCGCGTTTAAATCGGTCTCTGTCATTTAGCGATAAAAATGCGACTTGTACTAATTGTGGACCACCTACTATAAAATTAAGAGTTTCAATTAAAATGAAAGGATTATAATTGTAGTATATATTTTAATTATATCCATGGTACTTGAGATCACATTTTTAGAGGGCAACGATGCAATAGCAACTGCTGACTAGGTTTTCTCCAGCCCGAATTGCAGATATTGATATGTGATATCACATACGTGTATGTGTTTATAAATCTTGGTATTCAATTTGATTACTTGTTGCATGAATAAAAATAAAACTAGGATGAAACTGATAAGCCCACTCCGATCTGTGTTCTATACAATATAAATAAACTAATCTAATGCTGCTGGGTTTTTTCAACTGATCTGTAAAGTTCTTGTATATTTTTTTATTGCTTGCTTGTTTTTAACTCTGGTTTTAATGTGGGCCAGTTGAAAATTGAATCACGTCACATGTTCGAGACAACAATTGGTTGAGTAATTAGTTGGGTATACCCTAGACCACAAACGCTTGATAATGCATATCTATGTCATCACTAATAACAAAAATACCTCTACATGTGGACTATCCCCCCTTTTTCAAGTTCGTAGGATAAAAAAAGCAAAAAAACGAAATGAATTGGTAACTTAGTTGAATTATAAATTATACATACTCCTATAACCCCTGTCCTATACTTGCAAATTCAAGCCCCTACTTCTCCTTCTTCTTCTCCTTCTTCTTCTCCTTCTCCGTCTATTGCCTGCCTACCTGCTAACGTGCTAACTTAACTTAGTAACTATACTAAATTAACGCACTACTGAAATCTGTGTAGTAAGCATGAACATTCGGGCGGAGCTACTAGCCCCCCCCGAGCAAATAAGGAACGTGATAGTAATTGAAGACCGAGCGTACGAAATACGAGCATTTAGCGTAACTCATAATGGTTTCGAAATTTTCAGGGCAGAAAACCCAATAATGGGAGAATGTGTGTGTTTCTCGAACCTCATTTTGTTTATATCAACAGGAGAGGTACTGATGATATCTATATCTATAGACCAATCTAACCCCTCACCCCCCCCCACAGTCAAGATATTAAGTAGGCTCCATGTCCACTTTTGCATAGACTGGGTTCCATATCCTTCGGATTTTGATCGTAACGGGAATAAAACCTTTATTACCTCGTCATTCTCTCAAAACCATATCATTATTGGCGGAGCTCGACATAACTTTTGTCTTATTAAAGCTACTCCCACCGGATTAACTTTTTTCAGGTATTTTAAGCTATCTCTAAGACTTGTGAAATATGCCCTTCAAGATCACGTGAACGGGTGGATTCTTTGGGGACTCACAAGACCCACAACCAAACATGACAGTTTAGATATCCACGCCTTCATTCTGGACTTTGATGATCCTGAATTAGACACCACTAACGTTGTTCCTGCAAAGTCAATTCCAGTTGGTAATACAAAGAAATTCGATCAAATACAGTTGTTTACCACCAGCAAAAGTGAGACTGTATTTCTACGTATTTTGAGTAATTTACATGAAATCGAGTTTAAAAGTATTTGTATTGGTGATTTGCAGCCATTGGTATTACCTATTTACACTGATGTGTTCAGAATTCAGTTCAATTTCAACAAAACAAGTACACACTACTTTGTTGTTTTGAATTCCAACGATGTTTATCACATGATCTCTGAATCAGGTGCACCACAGCAGTTCAGTTACTACTTCAAAATTGACAATTTAGACTCTGTCATTATCAACCAATCGAATACTCGTTATTACCCACCAACATGTCGGCTCGATAATTTCTTTTTGGACACGAGAAAACGCCCATGGCGGCTTTTGGCCTTCAGGGGTAACCATATATTGTGTTTGTCAGCATCGAACACTGCGAAGTTGGTGGAATCTGACTTGTTAACTGTTTCTTTGGACACAAGACTAGTTTACTCACAAACTTTAAACACGCTATTTACGTGTAGTTTAGAGGAAACAGATGTTGTATTCACCACTGAAAAAAAAATGCCGGACTTCGAGCCTGGTTTGATTCTTGCTGAGAAATTGGGAAACCATTCGATTGTACTGGTGTACCCAACGAGTATTGCAATGGTAAGCCAGGTAAACCCGAAATCGGTTGTTAGTAATTGCGAGACAGAGTTCATTTTGGATGCTGTAATGTTTAAAGGTAATGTTTATTTGCGCCATCAGCGTTCTGTTGCTCAGGTGTGTTTAGATGGCAGTGATATCAAGTTCCAAAAGTTGCCTAGTACTCAGACTATCTCGTTTTTAATGACAGATAACTTGAATTTATACCTTGGTTCAGGTGACAAGGTGTTTTGCTATAAATCCGACTTTAATGATCCAAGAGATTCTGTTTGTCAAACATCCTCATCTTCAAATATGCTCATGCCCACAGCAAAAGTGGAGTTAGAATCTTGCATTGTTGACGTCTTTGGAGATTTAGGTTACTTGCATATCACATTTAAAGAAGGCTATGGAGATAGTATAAGATGGGACAGATCTGAAGAAGACCGTAAAGATATCATAAGATGGAACCTTCCAGGACCTGTCAGTTTCGGTGGATTGTTACCTAATGGCTTTTTGTTATATGGCCGCGGATTGTTTGTTGTTAATAAAGATGGTGTTAGATCATTAAGAGATCATAAAAACAGAATCATAAACTATACAGTGACGTCATGCTGTGTTGTTTCAAACACAATTGTGTTCGCATCTAGAAATGTCATTCGTATCATTGACGCTAACTTTACAACGGAAAACACATTCGTCTCGCCGTTAAAGAACTACGATATCACGCTGATGGACAAGTTCATTCCTGAATATGAACAGGATAGGGTAGCTGTCTTAATCCCTTCAAAAAGGGTGCTTTTCTCATCCTTCCGCAACTTCATATCTGTGCATGATAGTTACACTTTCCAGCCTTTGCATTTGAATGGGCTAACAGTAACAAACTGTAAAACTGCTGCTCTTTGGGAATTCGAGGAAAACGGAGTTAAGTTTGAACATTTGGTTATAAGCGATGGGTTCAGTGACATAACATCGTTTACGTTAACAAGAAATGGCAATGAAATAGAGGCTTCTATGAGGTACAGAGTCAAGGCAATCCCAATGGCTGATCAAGAGGTTGATGAATGTCTTTCTTGTTACCACAACTTTGTTGTTCTGGGTAGAGATCACCACGTAGTTGTTTTGGACAGAACATACCAAACGCCTATAATGAGATCCAGTGTTGATGAACGTATAAAAGCGGTGCACATCAATTCATCTTGCATAGCAGTCGCTACTCATAGAGCTGTTGACATCTTAACTCATGATCTTAAACTGGTCACTGGTATTAAATTCCAGTCATTTGTCTCTTCTGCTGCTATTGGCAGTACCACAATTAATGGTGAAGTTGTTACTATGATATTGACTGTTCAAGGTTCTGACTTGCAGGCGATGTATTATAAAAATGGCAATTTAACCACTGTCAAGTGTATCGATCTCACAGTTGTTGCTTTCTTTGATTCGGTATCTTATGTGAGAGATGGTACATTCATTGCTGAACCGCATCACGGAGGGGCTATTGAGATCCAATTTAATGAAATCTGTGAGTTCGAAGTGATAGCATGAAGTAGAGGGGTTATTTTCCTGTAACTTACCAACACCATCTGTGAAGGATTTTGGTGGAGTGTGGATACAATTGACCGTATCATGTAACTAAAATTGCGAATCCGGTAACTCATGCATACTATTCTTATCTAGCTACAAAGACAAAAAGAACAAGCTAACCGAGTACTAATATTTATCTATACAAACTCTACAGTCCTTCACTAGCATTCTATTATTCTTATTTTAGTGGTTTTTGGGGGTTTAGGTCTATGAGCACGAATGTATGATGACTAAGTTCAAAACTCAATGTCTCGATTCCCAGCTCGTTTTAGTACTTCGAAATATGAGTTGCAAAACAATGCTAAATCAGTAAAAAAATATAACATACCATGGGTACAAAAATACGCACCCCACGAGACATCGGAAGTAGCGATGCATCCATCTAAAGTCAATGAAATATATAAAGCCATGACTTCGCCAAACAGAATTGTGGTAATAAGTGGTCCCTCAGGGTCATCAAAATCCACAATAGTAAGTTTAATTGCTAAATCTTTAAACAAAACAATTGTTGATTTCAAGTCCCCTGAAAATTCTCTCAATGACGGTACCTCAATTTCCGGAAGCTTCCAAGAGTTTCTTGTTGGTGCAAGTTTCTGTGATCCTAAGGAGTCCTTGGTTGTAATTGATGACTTGCCAAACATTCAGTATGAACCCACTAGACAACTGTTCGAAGACTCATTAGTCGAGTATAGCCAGGCAGAACATCAACCACAAATCGTTATTTGTTTTACTGAAATGGAAACTTCATCAAATTACTCTGAAGCGATTGTGGTTCCCCGGATCATTGGTAAGCTTATTAATCTTTCACCACCACATTGCATTTGGATTAAAACGAATGGCATAAATATGACGATCATGACAAAAACCCTAACATCAATAGCTGAAAAAGAACGAATCAGTTCTCCAGTTTGCAAAAGGGTAATAAGACAATTAGCTCTAAGTGGTGATATTAGAAATGCAATCCTTATGCTCGAGTTTTTCAGTAGGGACCATCGAGGGAACTCTACTGGCTCAATTGAATCTATAGAAGCGAGAGGATCACCAACTAATCTATTTCATGCTATTGGTAAAATCGTTTATGGAACTAAAGAACCCGAATCTTTATTACCATCTATCTTAAATTTTGAAGACTCAATGCGTTCTTTCAACTTGACTCTTTTGGAAAATTACACATCAAGTAAGCATCAACGATTACCTATTCAGGAAACTGCTGAGGTTGCTGATTTACTAAGCATTTCCGATACTAACAGCCTGCTTTCTGTTAGCAATAACTTAGAAATTGCCGGTATTCTGAACAGCGATGAAATTGATTCTAACTTACAAAAGAGGTTTAAACCTTTACAATTCACAAGTTCGCATAAATACTTCCAAGAAGAAGTTTCCTATAAATCTAAAATGTGGACTTATTATAAACGAGAAAGAGAATGGAGATTATTAACACTTGGTTCTGTGGCTACTGAGTTTTTGCCTTTTAGTTCGTTTAAACCAAAACCGAAAGAAATCGATATTTTAGCGGACGATTCAGATTCAGATTTCTAGGGGTTTCTACCCATCTGTTTGTTGCTGACAAAAGTTAACATACCCGTACCCGTACCCGTACCCATACCCACGCATATGCACGTGCATTCACATACTCCACACACAAATACCCACACTAGAAGGTTGTGGTAAGAGATTACTCGTCTATGGTTAATTTTCTTTTTTCTTTTACTTGACTATTTGAATTAGCGGTGTTCGGTATTTGTACCCCCCCTTTTTCTTTTTCATCTATTTAACAGCATTGAAGAAATCAGGATCCTCCTCAAGTGATTCCTTAATAATGTCTAATCCACCCTGAAGTTCACCGTTCATGTACAATTGAGGAAACGTAGGCCACTCACTAAACTCCTTTAACCCATTCCTCACACTGTTATCCTTCAAAATATCAAAAAATCCGAACCTAACTTGATTCTCTCTTAAAATAGCCACTAACTGCCTAGAGAAGCCACATTTAGGCTCAGCTGGCGTACCCTTCATGAACAACATAACCGGAGCGGCACTAATAAGTTTCTTTAATCTGGTCTCAAGCTCCTCTCTAGTTTCCTCGGCAGGCTCGCTTTGAGGTGTGGAATTGCTAGACTCCGGTCTAGACTCAGTATTTTCAACGCTCTGTTCTTGGATTGCCTTTGCTAATGATCTCGGGTCTGCGCCACTAAGCTCCTTGACGATAGTTTTATTACGAAGAAGACAGAAGAAAGGTACAGCAGAAACTTCTAGCATTTCACTAATATCCGGGAATTTATCAGCATCAATGGCAATGAATTCATGCTGAGGGTAAACATCAGACAAACTATGGAAAACAGCGTCCATATGTTTACAAGGCTCAGCCCAATCAGTATGGAAATAAAGAACAAGTAATTTAGCAGAAGGAGCGTAACCAGTCAAATTATTGAACTGGTCATCGCTTGTGATTTCGGTAACAGGCATTTAGATTTTAGATTCTTTCTTGGATGACCTAGATAAATTTAATCAGCTAAATCGTGCTCGATTTTTGATTTTTGACTCAGTTACATAATAGGTTAGTGAACTTGAACTTGATTGTCCTATTAGATGTGATTGATAAACGAGTACATGATGACCAATAAGATTGAGAGCATTTGAAACAGTACGGTTGCACACATTCCACTCGATGTATGTCATTCAATAAATAATTAATATTAATATAGATATGTGCATATAATAACATAATTACCACTGAATCTCGATTTGCTTTCTTGGAATACTTTTGTTTAATCTAAAGGCGCACAAGGAAGCACAACACCATCTTGACTGTACCCGATCGGGTACAGATATGAATCGTTCAGATGTCTAAGCGAGTCATCGGTCCACTGTAAATTGTGTACAATATCTAACCAACCAGTAGCCCCATAATCTGAAAGTATATAACCACCGCTCTGAACCAATCTCAAAGATCTGTTCAGGTATATATCAAATCTAGTCGTACAGTTTATGTTCTCGCGTATAGATTGTTTCCATATCGTACCTATGGTATTATACTTATTTTGAGACTCCGGAATCAAAGTAACAGCAAGCAACAGCCACTCCCACGTATCAGGATCCCATTGAGTGTTCCTAAAGTAATGCAAAACCCCTAACTGACAATCAAGTCTCCTTGCCTTAGCAAACCCCTTGAAAACAGCATTAAGAATCCGAACATCGTTAGTAGGAAACGGCCATCTATGTAAAGCTGTAATTAACTTCTCAATTGCCTCTTGCAAACACGTTTTAGAGCTCAAAAGTTCCAGAATTTGGTCTCTAAACTGTACTGCTTGATCAGGCATTAATGTCTTAATGTAGCTGTCGTTCAGTTTAACCGAACGTAACGATGTTTCAAAATCACTTTCACTAACCTGGTTAAGTTCCTGTTGTCTGCCTACGCTAACACCTAATTTCGTATAAAGAGACGGTGGGTTTGATGAACTGACTTTGTCAAACCACATCGCCAGTTTGTGGACACTATAATGCCCTCTTTAATTTAAATACATCCGCGACTTATGCGAATAGTTTAATACTAATGACGTAAAATGCAAGATATATAAACTATAATCCATGACAATGTGTGCATACTTAGTTGATTTTCAAGCGGTCATCCCTTACATTGCATGTACAAAGCCAGGGGTCTAAAATCGATGTAGAACGTGACTGTTTAGGTACACACCACACGTTAAGACATTGAATGTCCCACACCAAAAATTTGATAACATTGTAACCCACTCAAACCGAAGGAATCACTAAATAATGAACAACATCGTCTAACCGTGATCTGTAATTCGCCAACGCTGGTATTTTAATACCGGTTAACGGCTATCTATTGTTTGCATAAGGGATATCTAAGATGTCTTATGCTGCATGTTTTACCAAGGCGATCACGATAAATGATAATCATAATACTTAATGTTAAGTATATACCTATAAGTCTAGGTATTTTTTTTGTTAATAGATCTAGTCATCAAGTTTATGTGGATAAACGGTGGTTCTAATAATTCAGTGGTTTGGGAGATGATTAGGGTTTAAGGGTTAAGCAATGTAAGATTAGGGCAAGTATTAGGGTTCCTTTTCACTTGTTAGTGTAGTTGAACATGAAAACTATAGATAAAACTGGAACATCCTAAAACAATGTACACAACCCCTACTGAAAAACATAATTTGAAAACGAATAAACAGAAAAAAACCGGGTTTATACATTAGTTTTAGAGATACGTACTTCATGTAACAACATCGGTTCGGTTCCTGAGAGATTAAAAGACACATTACATTATCTGTTACGTTAACATGTTAAGAGAGGTGCATTAATGCATTAATGCACGTATATGCACCACGTGATAAACACCACTAAACCGAGTACAATATCGTTATTAAATGGTATTCACCAAACGCAATAAACCTCTAATTAGGTCAATTGAATAGAGGATATATACCTTTAACATAATGGTGCTTAAAATTCCGAGTTCAATGTATTAATAAAGCTGTCACCCTGTTATATATATTTGACGTAACTTAAGTATATAAAACACCCTTTAACAATAACGACTTGTAGTTCTTTAATTGTCAATAACAAACGTCGATCATTGACGAGATGTGATTAAAATGCTAATTTATTAGAGTTCTAATATACATATACATATTATATACAGATAGATACATAGTATACACACACAGTACACTCATGTACCCACTATGTGTACTCTCTATATATACCCACCATAAGTACACCCGCTATATACATATACACACAGTTACCTCTTTAAATATATAATCAAATTTTTCCCCAACACTAATATCTTTCATAAATTTCACCCCAATTCCACAGTTTTAACATAAGTTAGCTTCTTACATACACTCATTTACCTCCACCACCCCCCCCCCACAAAACACATAAAAAATGTTCAATGCGGACGGAGAAAATGGTTTCCCACAAGACTCCCAACCCCCGTATCAGTATACAGACCCCTCACAAATCCTTTCGAAAGAAGATTCTAGTGCTATAGATGGATCAGTAGTGTTCCCCCCCGATGACCAGTTCTTTAGGTACACCACTGACGAGTGGCCCCCCCCCGAGGATTCTATGCCTCAAGACCTTCAATATCTCAACCCCAACCTCTCCGCACTCCAAAATCCTAATGGCACTGGCGGAGACCTCAAAACCATTCCCCACCTTGGGATCCCCCCCCCCAGCAAGTAATGCTGGATCCAGTCCAAGAAATGGAAAGAGACATCATGAATTACAACACTCAAATGCCCCCCCACGAACTTAGAAAATTATCAGTAACCTCCTCTATCAATTTATCATCACTTGACACACCACCTCAAGCACTCCCCCTTAGACAAACCCCCAGCCCTCATCTATTAAGCAGAATGCCCACACCCTCAAGCGACAAACTCAGTAATAAATCAGAGTTCAGAATTTCTAATTTTGACAGTTTAGAGTTCACTCCAGGCAGTTCAATTCCTACTGATTTAAGCTCATCTAACTATGCAGCTCAATGCATAGCAGCGGCTGATTCTTGTCTTCTCAATCCGTATAGTTTGAGTCTTGGCGAGTACAATTATTTGAAATTCAAGCTGCCGTATGTGCATATTACCACCTACCTGAATATCAGAAACGGGATCTTAAGGCTGTGGCTTTGTAACCCATTGGTTTCCGTGACTCTTCCAGAAGCAGTTGGTTGTTGTAGAGACAAAAATCACATTGGAATGGCAGAATTTGCGTTTGAATGGCTTGTCCGTGAAGGGTACATTAACCAGGGTTGCTGTGTCCAGCGTAAAATCAGCAAACCACCGGTCATTTATAACCAAGTAAGGAAACCAAGGCAAACAATTGTTATTATTGGTGCTGGAACTGCTGGCCTAAGTTGTGCTAGACAATTGGAGAACCTTTTGGAGAAGTACTCGTCGGTTATTCTTGCAGAGTATGAAGATCTGCCTAGAGTCACTGTTTTAGAGGGCAGGAAAAGAATCGGTGGTCGTGTTTACAGCCCTAATTTATGCTCTGAAAACGTCGTTGCTGATCTTGGCGGAGATACAATTGCCGGATTCGGCAGGGGTAATCCTCTAAGTGTGTTATTACGCCGGCAGTTAGGAATTCCCGTGGTTTCTGTTGACACTACAATGGAAGAAAACGTTTTGTATGATCCAGATACTGGTGACATTATTGACGCTACTTATGATTTCAGGGCTCATGCCGTTTTTCATCATTTACTCAACAGAATGCGAGCGTTCGAAATGAGTTTAGGAGCAATGGGAAGAGCTCCAGATGCGATTACCGGTGTGAAATCGTTGATAAATGCTGGTCAAAATCCAAGACCAAGTAGCTTAAACGAGGAAAAAATCACAATAAGTCAACATGAAATCGAAGAAAACAAAATGAAATCAGTTTTGGAAAGTTATGATAGTGATGATGATGAAGACAACAAGTCAGAGGAGAGACATGTGCTGAGAAAAGAGCTGGAATTCTTGAATAGTATTGGATTTGAAACTAAAGAAGTAAGCGAAGAGTATTTAAACTCAAAACTGAACGCTGAACCGCCGTCACATGCTGCCTCCCTAGGTTTAACTATTAAGAAGTTTGTTGAAAACTATAAAAATGTTGCTAAAGAGTTCAAGGGAGAAGACATCAAGGCATTGGATTGGTATTTTTCGAAGTTTGAGTACCAAATTGGCGATACTTTAGACGATGCTAGCTTGTCTTCATGGTCTCATCATCGTGATGTTAGGTTTACTGGCAGACCAGCATGGACTAGAAACGGTATGTCGTCGCTTGTCCAGGGTTTAGCAACCATTCCTACTAAGCTGGATATCAGATTAAAGGGCGTTGTTACTGTTTTAGAGTACGAGGATGATAACGTTTCGCTAACTTTAGAGAATGGTGAACAAATCCAAGCAGATAGAGTGGTTATTACAACACCTTTGGGTTGTATGAAGTCAAGAAACATCCAGTTTATTCCTGATTTACCGCAATGGAAACTTGATAGTATTGACAGACTTTCTTGTGGTGTTGTTAATAAGGTTGTTTTGGTGTTTGATGAGCCGTTTTGGGGGCCGAACACACCGCCAATTATTCGTGTTGCTAGTAATCGAGAAACCGGTTCTGGTTCTAGTTTTCTGTTTCAGAACCATTCTAGACATATGTTGCCTGGAGAACGCGCTTTGATCGTTGGGTTGATAAGTGGTGAAAATGCTAAGAGTATGAACACTGTTCCGGACAATGTTATTGTTAATGATGCAGTAACAATCTTGAAGAGGATTTTCAGGAACAATCCCAGATCAAAAACTTGTAAATTGGTGGAAAGTGTTGTTACTAGATGGCAGCAAGATAGGTTCGCTAGGGGTGCATACTCACATGTTGGTGTTGAGGGTACAAGCACTGATCATGATTTGCTGGGGAGACCAGTTAAAAAGAGTTTGTATTTTGCGGGAGAAGCAACTTCTAGACAGTACCCGGGAACTATACATGGTGCTTACCTCTCTGGGTTGCGTGCTGCTAAGGAAATCATGAATGGAATTATTGGTAATTTAGAGGTTCCTGAAAGCTTGGTTGGTAGTGACATGGAAGCGAACTTACAGGAGGATGTTAATGTTAATATGAATGGTGGTGGACAGGGTAATGTCTATGCTCCTCAATCTTATGGGGGGGGGACTCAGTATATGTACTCACGCGAGGGAGTAAGAATGCCAGTTCCTGTTCAAGTACCTGTTCAAGTACCTGTTCAAGTACCTGTCCAAGTTCAAAACAATGATATGGCTAGTCATGCAATGCAGTTAGGTCAAAATGTTAGAACAAGGGACGGTACACCACCAGGAATGACTCCTATGCCGTATACGGTAAGTCAAGCCCAAGCCCAACCCTTACCTGAAGTCTACAACACTAGATCAGTAGACGAACTCGAAGTGGAACTCACGAGATTGCGGAATCATCGTATGCACTTAATGGACGAAAAACTCGAAAGGGATTTGCTTCATGCAATTGGACAGAAACCTACAAAACCTGAACGTCAAGGTACTACTAATCCGTTCCTTCTGTTTCAAAAGGATTATTGGGATATTTGTAGAGCTGAAACTGAAGCTGATAAACCGGTTGATAAAAAGACGGGGACTGTGCACGCCTCTCGTAATGAAATCAGAGCAAGTTTAGGCAAGAAATGGCGTTCACTACCTGACGCTGAGAGAGCACCGTATGTTGAACGGGCAAATAAATCAAAACAGGATAATGAAGAACGACATGATATGTTCCTTCGGAAGCTCAGTTTTTATGAAACTGAAGCTGCTGATTTCAAACAACAATGGCTCCAGGAGAATCCTTCACATCCTTCAGCTCAGGAACAGCATATTGAAAACTTATTGGATACTTTGGTTCCAAAACGTAAAAGAATGAAACTTACTAAATGATTTAAAGAATTTTAATGTAATTTAATTTATTAGTTGTTTTATAGTGCTTTATGCAGGAACAAGGAACAACGAACAAGGAACCATCGAACAAGGAATAATGTTTATGTGACTTTTAGTCACATATATGCATCTACCCATAAACTACCCTTGCACCTATGCGTGGAATACTATCACATGAATTTATGCACATGTATATGTATATGCACGTAAATTACATACAGAATTTCACTATTCAATTCAATAACTTAAATCAATAAGTTAAATGTCCATAACAAAATCTGATCAGGTCTCTTAGAACATTCCGCCCATTCCGCCCATTCCGCCCATACCACCGGCAGCAGCAGGAGCAGCGGCAGGAGGTTCAGGGGCGTCAATGATAGCACACTCAGTAGTGGCTAACAAAGAAGCAACGGAGGCAGCATCAGTCAAACCGGTACGAACAACCTTGAAAGGATCAATAATACCCGCCTTGATCATATCAGTGTACTCACCCTTAGCAGAGTTGTAACCAATAGCGAATTCTTTAGCGTACTCATCAGTAAGTTTGCCAACAACAACAGCGCCCTCGCCGCCAGCATTCTCAACAATCTTACGAGCAGGACCAGAAATAGCAGACTGGATGATCTGAACACCCAATTTTTGGTCAAAGTTAGCGGTCTCAATCTTACCCAAAATAGTAGAAGCCTTCAACAAAGCAGTACCACCACCAGGTAAGATACCTTCCTCAACAGCAGCACGAGTAGCGTTCAGAGCATCAACAAATCTGTCCTTCTTCTCGCCAACCTCGACTTCGGAAGCACCACCAACCTTGATAACGGCGACACCACCGCTCAATTTAGCCAATCTCTCCTGCAATTTCTCCTTCTCGTAATCAGATGTGCCCTCGTCAGCAATGTAACCACGGATCTGCTCACAGCGCTGATTAATAGCATCCTTAGTGCCATTACCATTGAGGATGATAGTGTCATCCTTGGTAATAGTAATAGAACCACACTGTCCGAAAGACTCCAGAGTAGCGTTTTCAGGCTTTAAGTCAAGCTCCTCAGTAAAAACAGTACCACCAGTCAAAATAGAGATATCACCTAGAGTGTTCTTACGGTTATCACCAAACCCAGGAGCCTTAACAGCAGCAACACTAACCTGACCTCTCAACTTGTTCAAAATACAAGCAGCCAAAGCCTCACCATCAACATCCTCAGCAAGGATAAGTAAAGGTCTACGAGTCTTATTACTGATCTCCAAAGCAGGCAAGATATCCTGCAATTGACTGATCTTCTTCTCACTAAGCAACAAAATAGGATTCTCGAACTCAACCTTGGCAGACTTGGCGTCAGTAATGAAGTAAGGACTAATATAACCACGGTCGAATCTCATACCCTCGGTAACATCGAGCTCATCCTGTAAGGTTTTACCCTCCTTTACAGTAATAACACCCTCTTTACCGACCTTCTCCATAGCATTAGCAATCAATTTACCGATGTGGTCATCACCATTAGCACTAATAGTGGCAACCTGAGCGATCTCCTCGCTTGTGGTCACCTCCTTTCTGTGCTGACTAAGGAACTCAACCACAGCGTTTACGGCAGCCTGGCTACCTCTACGCAAGTCCTGGGGATTACACCCAGCAGCAACATTTTTAACGCTCTCGCTGAAAATGCTATGTCCTAAAACAGTAGCTGAGGTAGTACCGTCACCAGCTGTTTCATTAGTTTTACTAGCGACATCCTGTAAAAGTTTAGCTCCTAAATTCTCGAATTTGTCCTGAAGAGTAATCGATTTAGCAACAGTGACACCATCTTTGGTGATTTTAGGAGTACCGAAACTCTGTTCAATAAGGACGTTACGACCTTTAGGACCAAGAGTCACTGACACAGCACGTGCAAGGGTATCTACACCTTTTAAAATAGCGGCACGGCCTTCAACACCGAATTTAAGTTCTTTATGCGAATAAAAGCGCACCTGACGAAGCGCGGTGGCTGTTTTAGAGCTGGATTTTATGCTGTTTCTCAACATGTAAGAAAGTGTTGGTTACAAACGAAGTAAGCTGGTAAATGAATCATTAGGGTAAGGTTCGAAAGTTCTAGCACCTGCTATAACCACAGACGTTAAAAGCGCCACTTAAAATGATGAAGTTGAAGTAGTGGGTAAAAAAAAACGTAGAATGAAGTGTAGATTTAGTGGCAATTTAAACTTAAATATTTAGGTATGTGAAGTGTTTACATCACTGGTGTGTGTGGCAAATACATATTGAATCCACATTTGAACTGCATTGTCAAGCTCTTTTTCTTTTCGTATACTTTTCGCATGAACTTGTGTACTTCTTTTCGTGTGTTCTTATTGTGTACTTCTTTTCGCGTGGTGTTGTGTTCTTGTTTTCATGTGTTCGTGTGGTTACATAGAACTCCCAATTTCTAATCCCACTGTGGACTTCTAGTTCCCCTAACATCAACTGACCCCCCATGATAACGCCCTTACTGCTACTACTTCCGCTAATTGCATGTACACAAGACCTCCCCACTAAAACAATCATTGATATTCTGAACTCGTCCCCCCAGTTTTCTGAATTCCTTAATCTTCTCCAGAAACACGAGTTAGTCCCCCTCATAAACACCAGCTATAACTCCACCCTAATTGCTCCCATCAACTCAGCCTTCTCCGGCGTTGATAAAGACCAAATCACTAAAGATCAACTTCTCTACCATTTTATTAATGATACTGTTTATACTTGGGAGTTAGGAGACTCAACAACCCACGTTTATAAGTCATATTTAGACGACGGCAGCGCACCAATCAGCGTTAACCTTGATGATGGCATCAACGGGTACAGCGAATTCGTTGATTACGACCTTTTAGGATCAAGAGACAGAGGTGTAGTTCATTCTGTTCTTGATTTACTTGATATTCCTGGATATTTAGACGAAATGTTATACATCAACAACGATTTACGCAAGTTTTCAGAAACCGTTGGTAAAGGCCTGAAAAATTGTGTGGTGTTTGGCCCCGTAAATCGTGCCCTTGAAGACTGGATATCTGAAGATACAAATTCAAATTCAACGTCTGTTGTTTTTAATTATTTGAAATCGCCGTTTGGGGCTATGGATCGTAAGAATTTGCTGAATAGACATGTTGCTGAACTTGACTTGCAAAATTTGGAATCATTGCCAGCGACAATCACTCTAAGGGATCAAAGTAGCGCAGTGTTGCATAAAAATTTATCTGTTGAATTTGAGGGTCGTTTGATTGCTGCTTCTTCAGATTTCCAAGTCGCTAGAAACGGACTATTTATAACATTAGACGATGTCCTTGCCCCAAGTTGTCGTCAATTTTTAGACCTAAACGAAGAAAAGTTTATTCTCGGTTTAGGAGGTCATAGTTTAGTCAAAACCATGCAGTTATACGGACTACATCAGTACATTGACGGATCCACGACGACACCACAAGTTATTATTGTACCTAACCCTGGAGAAGACCAAATGGCAATTTCAATGGATCCCACAAAACTTGTTCTTTACCAATTTTTAGATGGTGAACTTCCTCATAATTCTAATTATAAACTCATTGATTCTAAAATGAGTTTAAGAAGTGGGAAGTACCCTCAACGTGTTCATTATAACAAACGGTCTTCAGGTGAACAAAACTTGAATTGGGAGTTGATTGGATCCACGGAGTATAAATTAGGACTGTCAACTTTTTATACTTCTTGGGAATTGCTGTCTGCGCCGCCGAGTTTGAGCATGGTTTTAGGTCCGTTACTAACATCATCATACTCGTTCACATTCTTGGATAAACTAGACAGATTACACTTGCCAATTTCTGATAGTTGGACAATGTTTATTCCTACCAGAGATGCTTGGGAGAAAAACATGTTGTTGATGTACTACATTAACCGGAACATCACTGCTTTAGAGTGTGTGTTTAATAACTTGGTGTTAAGAGAACCAGTTTATACGGACTCAAAGGCTAAAAATGTTTCCCAATACGATTTCCAAAGGATTGAATTAACCAGTAATGAAAGGGCTGGTACTTTTAAACTGAATAATAGCGAGATAAGCGAGGAAATCAGTGTGGATGTTAGTGATGTGTTGTTTGATAATGGAGTTGTTCATATTGTTTCTAGTGTTCCAATTCCTAAATCATTGGAGGTGAGCTCTGAAGACTTGATTATTGCTAGTAAACGCAGTTACTTTATTAAGTTGTTGGAAGCTGCTAAACTGGATGATGTTCTAGACCCCCATGCTAATTTTACGATGTTAGTGCCACCTGATAACGATTTGAAGCGGGCAAATTACACGGTGAATACTGATTTGAAGAAGCTTAGACAGATGCTGATGTTGCATTTGTTGCCTAATAACCCAATGAGTAGTGTTTTAAGGGGTGATACAGTGATAACTATGAATGATGAGAGTTTGGCTGTCCAGGTGATTGATGATGATGGGACTTTGTTTGGATTAGCACCGGTTTCCGGAAGGGGACAGCGTGTTTTGCTGTATGAATATGGGTACTCTAATGGTGTGGTTGCTGGTGGATCAACTGTTGTGTTGATTGATAGGTATATTGCTCCTGAATGGATCTTGCCAGAGCGGTTTGGTCTTCGGAAGGGGACTTATGCTATTATTGGATTGTTGTTTGGAATTGTTTGTGCTGTTGGGTTTATACTCGCGGTTATCTCGTTCTTTACGAAGGAGTCTCCTATGGGAGGTTATACACATGTAGAGGAACCTTATCGGGATGATGCCAATGACAGCAACAACGACAGTAGTGATCACAATGATAGTACTAACGACAACAACAGCAACAGCAACAGCAACACTAACGATAACACTACTTCTGGCACTGGACATGAAGATCCCCATACACCACAAAGATCAGGACCAATTGAAACGCCAGCTGTTAGTGAAGGCAGAACTTTCGGTCGGCATTTGAACTTAGACCCTGACAATTAGCATTATTTACGTATATACTCTTCATTTACATTTACTTACTTTATTCATAAACCAAGAAATACCCACACACTTTTTGGTATTAGTAAGTGTGTTACCTGAAACAGTAATAAGCAACTACACCTACACCCACACCTAAAACCAAATTGTGTGTCATCATTTTATACTTTACGTGAGCGTTCGCCTCCTACAGTTAATTTAACATGAGTTCAACAACGCCATGCTATGAACTGTACAGACAGAGTAGCATTGGATGGGCCTTAGCAGAAGCGTTAGACGAGTTAATTAGTGATTCATATATTGAACCTCAAATGGCTCATAAAATTCTAAGTCATTTCGATCATGCGATGACGGATGCACTTCAGAACCACGTTCGTGCACGTCTCTCTTTGAAGGGACATTTGCAAACCTACAGATGCTGTGATGATGTGTGGACGTTTTTAGTCAAGGATGTTATTTTGAAAATGGAGGATGGCGAGCAAGTGTCTGCGGATAAGATCAAGATCGTTGCTTGTAACGCTAAAAAGCCTAATGAGTAACCAATTGATGATTATTTATTTATATGGAAATATATACTGCTGATAAATTATATGTTTTGTTGATGTGTGTGTCGTATATATACTGCGGGTGTGCTGTGGTTCCATTGTGGTTACGTTATCTCTCCACAAGTTCCACAGGTGCTAGGTTCCACAGATGTGTCAGGTGGTCTTGTAAGGCAGTGTGGTGTTACTTAAACATCCGGGTAGTTACGTACTTTACATATAGCATGTTTATAGCAACAACTAATCAGAGTTCATAAAGTCTTCACTGCTTGTTTCAACAGAATTAATACTTTCATAAGACTGTCTTAACGGCTCTTCAGTAACCCGTTTAGTTCTCCACTGTGATTTCATCATAATGAACCCGGTGGTTAATGCATCGATTACGTCAACTTTCCGCCAGTCAACAGAAAGGGACCAGTCGAACTCGTTCTTCCGCAAAGTACGAACAATTGCAACACGTTCACAAACTGTTGTGTTCTCGCTTCCAAGATTAGTGATTTTTTCCAAAAAATGCGACCGACGTCTCCATGCGTAGAAACCACCAGCTTCATCATAAAAATGACGTTGCAGTTTACCGCGAACTCCAGGACCCATACACATCTTAATTGTGCTTGATGAGCGTTTAGACACTTCTCTGTCAAAGAGGCCGATTGTGATTGTGGCCATTTCAATGTTCTCAGGTTCATGGTAGAGGTACCATTGGTATGAACTTGAACTGTGTCTTCTAATTGAGTACTGTTTACAGCCTTCAGAATCAAAGACATTGACTTCCGTTTCAGGATTTTGTTGATCTTTACGGACAATGAAATCCTGAGTGTACTTGGATAGGGGAGACTGGGCGCCGATCATACGACTGTTTAGACTGTTAGGAATATGATCAATGATCCTGGCAGTGACTTTTTTTGTTAACGAAACACTTAAAGTCTCCATTTTGAAACAATGAAAGGAAAGGAACAAAAAAAAGGGTTGAGATTGTAGTCAGAAACTTAAGAGAAATGAGATTCTAGGGAGTTTTTTTCTTTGATTGAAGACTAACTGACTTTTCTGGGAGGTTGAAGTTTCTACTGGTGTTGTGTTTATATACACACACGTAACGTATTATCTCTTTTTTTTAAGTCTTTGCTTCGCATGCTTAACCTGGACTCCATGGTTAATTCAAACTTTATCAATAAATTATAGTTACAGTATGCTTAAAACTTTAAGAAAAAAAGCGCTATTTTCATTACCAAGTACTAACAAACAGTACCTCTAAACTAAGTTTGTTTTTTGTTGTTTGTGTGTTTGTTTGTTTGTTTGTTTTTTTAAGAAGATAATAAGGTCATAACCCTGAAATCATATGTCATGAAAAAAGGAATTGAAAGTCCTACTAATTTATTGGTTCTCAGGACGCAATTTACGGACCTCCTTACCAACACGCCAGATTTCAAGATCACGGATGGCCTGGGACTCCTGCTCGAACTTATCACGGTAGTCGGGCTGAGAGTTGAAGTCCAAAGAGCGCTGAGTCTCAGCACCGGTCTCAACAGAGCGGTAAAGATCCTCGAAAACGGGTTTCAAAGCGTTCTTGAATTTAGGAGACCAGTCAAGGGCACCACGACGGGCAGTGGTAGAGCAGGCGTCGTACATGTAGTCCATACCGTACTTACCGATCAAGGGGTACAAGCTCTGGGTAGCCTCCTCAACAGTCTCGTTGAAGGCCTCAGAGGGAGAGTGGCCGTGCTCACGGAGAACCTCGTACTGAGCAAGGAACATACCGTGGATACCACCCATAAGGGCACCACGCTCACCGTAAAGGTCAGAGTTGACCTCCTTGGCGAAGGTGGTCTGGTAGACGTAACCAGAACCGACGGCGATAGCCATGGCAATAGCCTTCTCCTCGGCCTTGCCAGTGACGTCCTGCCAAACAGCGTAAGAAGAGTTGATACCACGACCCTCCTTGAACAAACTGCGGACAGTACGGCCAGAACCCTTAGGAGCGACGAGGATTACGTCAACATCAGCAGGGGGCTCGACCTTAGTAAGCTGCTTGAAGACAGGAGAGAAACCGTGAGAGAAGTACAAAGTCTTGCCCTTGGTGATCTTAGGAGCCAAAGCAGGCCAGGTCTCAGACTGAGCAGCGTCAGAAAGGAGGTTCATGATGATGGTACCACGGTTGATAGCCTCATCGACATCGAAGAGGTTCTTACCAGGGACCCAACCGTCCTCAATAGCGGCCTTCCAGGAGTGACCGTTCTTACGGACACCGACAATAACGTTCATGCCGTTGTCACGAAGGTTCAAACCCTGACCGTGACCTTGAGAACCGTAACCAATAAGAGCGAAAGTGTCGTTCTTAAAGTAGTTGTGGAGCTTCTCAGCAGGCCAGTCAGCACGCTCGTAAACGGTCTCGGGACCGAACTCCTTAGAGAAGGCGATGTGCTTAACACCACGAGCACCAAGGGGGGTGAGCAAAGTGCTGGGATTAGAGCGGGTCATGGCGTTAGAAGAGCTCATGAGGGGGGCGACCTGGCTCTTCTGGGAGAGAAGAGAGGGGGCAGATCTGGCAAGAACAGACATAGAACGGATAGAGGACTTAGCAGCAACCGATGCAGAAGCACGGCTGAGGAACTGCTGGTTAGCACGAGAGATGATCATACGAGCAGACATTTTATTTAGTAGGTGGTAATGTATGCTTTGTACCTGAGGATGGGGATAAAGCCTTTATATAATGATGAAGCAACTTCGTCATAAAAGGGTAAGGGTTTGTTTTTCCCAGCCATAGTTTCCGAATTCGGGTACACACTAATCCGATATCGGTTGTTACCACACTAGTCAGATCACTATGAACTGCCGTTTTTAAACTAACTTAAATGTGTTATAGGAATACGATTTGTTTATAAATATCAAAATTATTTACACTTAACTTTTTTTTTTCTTTTCCGAAATCGCAATTTTTATATTTCATTATCAAAGTCGACGAAACTGACATTTTAAGGAACCCACAGTTTTTTTTTTTCTCAGTATAATCATTTCCTCATATTCAACGGTTTATAATTTTTCCGTTTTCGCCATTTCCCACTAAAACCAGAATTACGTTCTCCCAAATAACACACTTCACTTTAGTTTACTTTACTTTACTCTAGTACAGCGTAGTTTAGTTTCAGTATTACATTAGCCAAAACACCCAGTTAGTTAGTCTAATGAGCCCCCCCCCCGAACCACTGAACTATGCAGACCAAGGACCGGAGCGCATGCAAGTTAAAGTCGGTCTTATAGGTGACGCACAAATAGGCAAGACTTCGTTGATGGTACGGTACTGCGACGGCTCATTTGACGAGGACTATATTCAAACTTTAGGCGTTAACTTTCTAGAAAAAACAATAGCAATTCGCAGTACAGAACTTACATTTTCTATTTGGGATTTAGGAGGACAGCGTGAATTCATTAATATGCTTCCAATTGTATGCTCGGAATCAGCAGCTATAATATTCATGTTCGACTTAACAAGGAAGAGCACTCTAAACTCAGTACGTAATTGGTACCGCCAGGCACGAGGGTTTAATAAAACAGCAGTGCCACTACTTGTAGGCACGAAATTCGATCTATTTTATGAAATGAGTGATGAAGAACAAGTAGAAATCAGTGAACAAGCTAAAAAATACGCTAAAGCAATGAGAGCACCGCTAATTTTTTGTTCAACTAGTCAAGGAATTAATATCGCTAAAATCTTCAAAATCATCATCGCCAAAACTTTCGATTTGAAGTTGAAGTTGCCAGAATTAACTGAGCCCGGCGAGCCATTAGTTATATATTCACAGTGGTAAATAAGCAGAACCACAGAAACCCAAACCCATAAAATCAAATCCACAGAAATCAAATCCACAAAATCAAATTCACAAAATCAAATCCACGGACAACCAAATCCACGGACAACCGAACCCATGGGCAACTAAACGCACAAATAAGTATATACATGATAATAAAAGATCAAGTGACTATGCACATATCAGAATTTATATCATTCCCTTAACCATTGCATCATTCTCAATTGCAGATTTAAGCACAGAAGAAGGCACCATTAATCTAACATTAGGTGTCGCTTCTCCTCTAACTGCTTGGTGCACTAAAATACCGCTTTCCACTAATTCCATAATCGCATGCTGGAACATCGCTAGTCTTCCTGTTCGCCCGATACTAGATTGAGGGTACAATTTATCCATTAACACCGAAGAAATAGAACTAGATCTAACGAATTGACTCGCTTGTTTTAAAACATCATGTAATGGAATCTCAATATTGTCTTGTCGTCTTGTTCTAGCCAAAATAGCACATAAAATCACCTTTGAGGACACACTTAATGCCTGTAAGAACTTAGTCACCGGAGACTCCTGTGATCGCAGAATGACTTCACGAACATGTTGAATAGTTACCGCAGAGTTAGTCTCCTTAGCAATTTTCAATGCTCTTGAAATGATGTCTAAAACTTTTCTAACGTCTCCTCCTACACCGCTAACTTTTCTGGTTGCGTAATCAATAGCCTCTGGTGATACCAAATGAATCTTATCGTCTATTCTTTGGTAAACAATGCTCTTCAATTGCTCGTGGGTATACCCCGGGAACTGAATTCTTGTCAATCCAACTCTAGATGATATTTTATTGCTTAGCATCCGTTCAGGGAGGTCCATAGTATTAGCAATTGCAATAACAATCAGTCTAGAATGTTCAAGTGCTGGCCAGTTAAAGAAGTTATACATGAGTTGCTGGCCTTTAGTCACTAACTGATCAACTTCATCAAGCAGCACGACAATATTTCCCCGTTTTTCAAACGGCTCTTCAGTATTAAATGCTGATTCAAGTGCGGAAATAGCATTAGACACTGCTAACTGGCCACGACAAAGCACTTCCCAAAGATGTTCATAAGCGGAATTCGGATGTACAAGTTTCATACCATTGATTTCAAGAAACGTAAATGGTTTTAATTCATTGGACTCCACTCTCAACGCTAGCTGACTGATTACTTCACGCACAGTGCTAGTTTTACCGGTTCCTGGAGTACCACTGACGTAAACGCATGTGCCCGTTTCTGCTTCAATTGCAGTTTCTAAAGTATAAAACAATTGATCGAATTGTGTTTCTCTGCATGGATGACTAGGAGGATCGCTTGCTGGGTGTAAAGTAGCCATTAGCTCATCGTATTCGTTATAAAGATATGATTGTGATTGTGGTTGTTGTAATAATGACGAATCGTTGATAAATGGAATGAATTTAGGATGCTCGCCTTTCTTCAAATGTTTCATAACCGTGTCTTGTTCTTCTTCAACATCCATAATATCAATTCCAGAGCCTAAACTGAACTCCAAGTTAGGTTTCATAGAGAGGTCATCGATATCATCAGGTGAAGTAGTTGCACTACCAGCAGTTTTTGTGCGTTTTCTAGGAGATCTTACCGTTTTTCTTGGTGATTTTGCAGGTGATTTAGTAGGCGACTTTGCTGGAGACTTCGTAGATGCCGTTTCTAATGGTTTCTTACGTGGTCTTCCTCGTCGTTTCTCTACTTGTTTACGTTGAGGTAAAGGATCATCCTCAAACTCAGAACTGGAATCTGACATTTCAGATTCAGAAACTTCAAAATTCAATGATTTACGACGATTTTGTGTCGTAAACAAAGAATTGACGTACTTTGCAAACGCATGAACATCTTTACCTGGTTGTTTACTAAGTAAACAAACTTGTTGAGTTTTTAAATTTATAGCTTCAGTTAACTCCACAGTAGTTTTCTTGTTTAGTTTTTCAAGCGGATGGAATTCCAGTAAATTGCTAGCTCTAACATGGTCTTGTTCATCAAAACAGTGTAGTAATTCAACTAAATGGGTGGATTCAGATTCTCCTTGTTTGAATGAAGCAATGAGCCCAATGAATGAACCACAGTCAACAAAATCACCAATTTCGTATTTAACGTTGTTTTTAGAAACGGATATGATTTTAGACCTTCTTCCACGGCCTTGGATCTCAAGTTCAAACATTTAAAAAACAGTTGGGATTTGGATTAGTCAGGTTAGGAAATGTGTAAACAAAAATTACCCTTGCCCGTAACTCTTACTAGGACGGTGACACAGCATAACGCAACACAGCATGATTGACCCTGGCCTTTATGCATTATTATTACTGAGATATCCATCTTAACCACTGCTCCAATTCGAGCAATCCGTAGAACTCTACATTCTCAAATTTCGAATTCACACTTGTAACCTTGAAATCTGGCCTCTTATTATCAATTGGTGATCCAACACGCAAAACAAACCCGTTTTCTGCATTGATTTTTATATCACAGTATGGTTCGTCATCAAGATTTTCCACATGTTTATGTTGCACCTCAAAACTAGCATTAGGAAGTGAAATATGCAGCAATTTCAGCGTTCTTTGCACTAAAATACTATGCTGGATATGACCTAAAACCGGACGCAAAATTCGAACTTCTACTGGTTGGTGGTCATTATAGGATTTCAAAACCTGAACGTTAGACTGCACGTTATTAAGCTGTGACTTGAAATGTGAAGTCAGCAGAAGTTGTAAAGCATAAGCAATACTAACTGCAGGATTATTTAAATCCTTGCTTGAGTTCAAAACTTCCTCGTTGAACTCAATTTGTTGGATTTCGATTTTTCCACCCAAGATCATGCACGTGATCTTACCGTCTTCGTTTAAACAAACCTGTAGAGAACCTAAATCAGTACGAACTTCTTGGATCAATTGGTACATAAGTTCGTTTTGGAAAAGCATTTGACGTTCTTTTTGGATACTATTAATCAGTTTGGTAGGATGCTCAGTATGTTTAGTATCAACAGCAGCAGTGCCAACTAACACAAACGGGTCCGAATTGGTTTCTAAATTGTTTTCTAGAAACACTTTGACTTGGACAAGAGTGTCTAATTGTGTTCTAGTGGGTTGAAACTGAGCGTGGCCAGTACTGTCTCTGGATATCTGGCCTACTCCAGGGTGGAAATAATGAGATCCGGAGTCTTTGTACCCGTACTTCACTTGTAACTTACGATTGATTACTTCACCATGTAACACTGCTTGTAGCATATCTTTCCAAAATGTAGACTCTAATTGGACTTCGTTTTCAAGACGTTCATAACCGGCTTTGAAAAATTCAGAGGCTTGTTTATAAGCATTGATTTTCCATTCATACCCTGAAGTGGGGGGGGTGGCTGGAGCAGGAATTTTAGTATTAGACGAGTTCAACGATCCAGGAGTTAATTGCTGTTTAAGCGCGGGGGACATGGTGGATAAACCAGCGTCTTGACGTGTAGAACTCACGAGTAAACTAACAAAGTCTAGATTCAACGCAGCTTCATTAAGTGCTTGTGCGATATTGCTGGCTAAATCAGAACGAAGTTCTTGGAACGTGGGGGTGTTTAATTCTTCAGGTGGAGTAGTTGGTGAGGAGGGGGTCTGGTTGTCTAGTTCTGAGGCAGCATTGGATTCTAATGTGGATTCTTTCAAATTAGTGAAATTGCCTCGTTCTTGAGTGATTCTGGCAATCAACTCAGTGAGTTTAGGCTGCTCTTTCTGTGATTTATGTGCGGGTTCTACAGAAATTTCTACCATCTGATGAATAAGTTACTATATACTGTAGGGTGTATGTGTAGTGTGTCTATAAATAGTGTAATGTGTGCTATGACATATAGAATGCGTACTATAATTTACTATATTTGCTATGTAATAGCTACATTTTACTATGTAATGTCTATACTATACTATGTAATGTCTATACTAGACTATGAAATGCACATGTAACATCTTTGTTGGGAAAATTTCAAAGCAATTTGTCATATTTTTATATTTGAAATTTCACTTCAACAAATTAAAATTGTCTTTATGCAAGCAGAAGACTTAAAAACAGAAGGAAACTCACACTTCAAAAGCGGTGATTTCCAAAAAGCTCTTGATTGCTATAAAAGAGCTAGTGAAATTGACCCTACGAATGCCATCTACTTGTCTAATAAAGCTCAATGTGAGCTTAATTTAGAACAGTATGGTGACGCCATCGAGTCTACTTCTAAGGCTATTGAAACCGACAGTAAACATGTGAAATCCTTTTATAGACGAGGTTTGGCCTACGCAAGCTTGCTTAATCATGCCAAAGCTTTGGCGGATTTCCAACAAGTTGCCAAACTCAATCCTGAATTCACAGCAGTGAACCCGAGAATCACTGCAACCAAAAAGTTGCTTCGCGAGCAGAACTTTTTAGCCGCAATTAAAACTGAAGATGAGCCAAGTATTTTTGATGTAGTCGACATTGAGAGTATGCCGTTATATGACAGCCCGGAAACCGAGATCGAAATAAATTTAGATCAATTAACAATTGAAACAATTGAAAGGGTAATTGAGCATTTCAAACAGGGCAAAAAGTTGTCTAGAAGAATGGCGTTTTCCATTATTAAGAGGTGCTCTGAGTTATTCAGCAGTGAGAGCACATTAGTGCGTATCCCTAAACCAGCTGAGGGTGGTGACGAATTAGTCACTGTTTGTGGTGATGTGCACGGCCAATTCTACGATTTCCTAAACATCTTCAAACTGAATGGCATGCCAAGTAAAACGCATACTTACTTGTTTAATGGTGATTTCGTTGATCGTGGTAGCTGGTCTACAGAGATCGCTTTGACATTGTACTTGTTGAAATTGCTGTATCCGCAGAACTTGTTTATTAATAGAGGTAATCATGAGTCAGTTTCAATGAACATGGTTTACGGTTTCAGTGGTGAGTGTAAGGCTAAGTACATCTCTGATAATATTTTCAAAGCGTTTACTGAATCTTTTAGCAGGTTACCGGTAAGTGCTGTTATTGGAGACGCTCATTTCGTTGTTCACGGTGGAATTGCTTCTGAAAGTCCAATTCTGCTTAAGGATATCGAAAAAATTGATAGATTCCAATTCAAGCAACCTAATGACCACCCATTGCTTACTGAGTTAATGTGGTCTGATCCCAGACCGGCTGAGGGATTAGGTAATAATGGTCGTGGTGTAGCCCACGTTTTCGGACCAGACGTTACTACTGAGTTCTTAAAGGCTAACAATTTAAAAACTGTTATTAGATCTCACGAGTCAAAGGATGAGGGATACCAATATGAACACAACAAACAGCTAATTACTGTTTTCTCGGCTCCTAATTATTGTGATTGTGTTGGTAATAAGGGTGCATTTATTAATATCAGATCTGATTTAGAACTTGATGTTGTTCAGTTCAGTGCTGTTGAACATCCTGCTATTCCTTCTATGGCTTATGCTGCTAATTCAATCTAATCTAATTTAATCAGTTAAGACGACACACATAGAATTCATTATGTGGTTATGTCATCTATATAGTGTCGTCATTTTGCATAACCACATTCCACCATTAGTAGCCACAAATTCTATATCGTTACGCGTCCAATTGTTGCTTTCACTGCAACATTGTCCACATTGTCCACAATTTTAATAATTAAAGTTGAATCTACATTTAAATAAACATAACAGATATAGAACAATTAAACAGTAAAAGTACAAATCGTCACGTACGACTCACGCTATATTGTCCTGGCGTGGTTTAAATTCTAATTGGAATTGATAATTGATTCACAAGTAAACATGAGAAGCAGGACCAGCTTGCTGGATCCAAGACTCGATCATGCCATCATCAAGAGAATCAGGGATTTCAGGGACCTTAACAACGGTGATTCTAGAACCCTGGAAGATAGCAGCAGCCTTTAAGGTGCCCTGAGTAGGTCTAGAGAAGAAGTTAGGAGTGCTGCCACCACCGTTCTTGTTGCCGTGGAGGGTAGTAACACAGTGCTGGTTACCAGCACTAAGAACCTCCCAAAGATCGAGCTCACCGCAACCAGTGGACCAGCAAGAGCAAGAGGCAGCACCGTATTGCAAGTTTCTAGGGATCTGAGCGTTAAGCATCCAAATAGCGGGCATGTCAGCATTGAATCCAGAAGTACCGTCAGAGGGCATGCTGAACTCAAAGAAGAAGGCCTTGTAAGCACCACCGAAACCGTGGTAAGCAACATTGCCAGGTCTGTAGAAACCACAGTCGTCACCCTGGCACTGGCTGCCAGAAAAGATAGCGAACTCTTTGTTGCTACCGACAGTAGTTTTAGACAAAACCTGAGGAGAAGAAGCGCCAGAAGCACCGTCAGCTCCCATGTAAGACAAAGAGTTGCCAAATTTGAAATCGAAAGTACCGGATCCAGAGCCACCGAAGTTGTTCAAGAACACAAGACCGTCAGCAGAAGAGCTATCAGCATTGTAGTTAGCAACCTGAGACCAAGAGTCACCACCGTTAGAAACGGGTTGAGCTGTGGTGGTAGGGTTAGTAACAGTTGTCGTATAAAGCTCAGGGCTGGTGAAGGCAGAAGTGGTCTCAGGGGACTGGGCAGTAGCGCCGTCCTCTTCCTCGTCAGCGTAAACGGTCACGTACTCAGTGAGGTAAGCGATTTGGGTGACCACCTCAGCATTGGCATGTCTGTGGTGAAGCTGACGCTTTTTAAGAGAGGAGGAGCCGCTCTTGCTGAAAACCTTGAAGTTTTGCAGCTGGATCGGACCACGGAAATGGACACTAAGCTCGTCGTCAAAGGGAGCAAGAGAGCCAGAGTAACCTTGGGGGGTGAAGGAACAGGTGCCATCGTCGTTAAACGAAGTGACGCGGTTGTAACTACCGGAAGAGCCAACATTCTCGAACTGAATGAGGTTAGTTTCGTCACAGTAGTACATACCGTCAATGAACTGACAGTCGCCAGCACGGACGGGTGCTGTAAGAGAGAGCAAAGAAAGAATTGTTTTCAACATTTTACAATAATATAAAGAACGAGTGTGTGTGTAGTCTTGTCCAATGACTAGAATAAGATATCAATAGTAATGGAAAGGTTGGTTCAGAACTTACGCGATAAACGAATGTATAAGGTAGGGTGTTTCGCGTTTTTTAATACCTTGGAAAGAACGAACAAACTGATCTGATCTGGTTAAGTTATTTTATTAGGAAAGGGAAGAGAAGGGGGAAGGGGGCTTACGTTACTGATTTTTTGTGATTATTAGGGTTGGGGTTATTGCGTTTAATTAGCAAAGGTATCCTTTTTTTGAGCTGGTTTTTCGTCAATGGTTTAGGGTTTCCAGCTGAAAGGGTCGTGTTTTTTGTTAACACAGCTGGGTTATTCTATGGGTACTCACGAAGAAAAAATGTGCCGATTTCGCGTTTTATAGTTTGGGGTTTCAATATATAGTTGTATCTTATTAGTACTTGGCATGTAACGCGAAACTAGAGGTGATAAGGCTTTGAAAGGGTGGGGGTATCTAGGAGAGCGCACCTAACCCTCATGAACACGTATGTACATGTTAGATCATGGGTAAACAAACGAATGATTAAATCGGGAAATAAATGGCGACTTAAGGATATAAATAAAATAGGTATGACGTTAACGAACATTATAAAGTAAAATATAAATAACTTTTTTCCACTAGTGAAAATTAATTGCATTGATTATTTAGTTGGAATTTGAGATGGATAATCTCAAAATTGTGGTATGCCAAAACAATAACTGCGGCGTGTTTATACGTGTACTTGTTATTGTTTTTCTCATTATTAATGATCGAAATACGCCAAAAAAAATGGATTATGTAAGTATGTAATGCAGCCATATCTCTTTTCAGAATCTATGCATTTATCTTTACCGAATGCAGCTTTCGGGTAATTCAATGAGATTGTTTTCAAGCTGGATTCTTAAGTACTTATAAGTCACGATCATCGCTCCCCATAAATGATCACCAGCCACCACAGTATACGATGGATCTTTATACCTGTTGTTGTTATCATCCCGATAAACGGTACGCTTTGACCCTGTGTCAGGATTAGGGTTAATAAAGTGGGGAAGTGGTTTCACGGCTGTGTTATAGTTGCAGCCGTAAAACAACGGGAAAGAGAACCTTTCTTGTTCTACTTTTCTTACCCGGTGTTTAGTTGCTTTAAAGACTCCGTTAGTTAGTACATCGAGTAAATCACCGGTGTTGATAACGAAACATCCGTCAATTGGATCGGCTTTGATCCATTGATTTGAACTGTTTATTACTTCTAACCCTGGTGAATCAGCTAAAAGAATGGTAAAGCATTCGTAATCGCAATGAGCACCCATCCCTCTAGAATGGCTGGACTCTTCACCAGGAGGGTAATGAATTAGCCGAAGTCCAGCCATTGATTCAGTGAATTCTTTGGCAAATTCTCCTTCGTCAATTTTCAATGCCAATGCGAATCCTTTAACCAAAATTTGACCTAAATCATATACTTGTTTGTAATACTCACTAACCACCTGTTTCAAGTCAGGTGGATGACTAGGCCATACATTAGGGCCATGCATAGGCACACCCTCTTTAACCTTAGGGTGGCTTAGGGGTAAATCCTGTGCTAAATCAAGTGCTTCTTTATGGTCGGGGGGGAGATCTTCGTCAATAATTTCTTCACCTTTAGGAACGTAACCTTTATGGCACTTGGATTTTCCAATGTAGTACTCCATTTTCTCGTCCATTGAGAGTTTAAAGAACTCTTTGGAAACTCTTTTCAAATCTGAAATAAGTTGAGGTGGAACATGATGGCCTTTGATATACATAAAGCCGACATTCTTAGCGGCATTTCCCATTTCAGCACCTACTATTTCACGGACTTGTTTGTCTGGGCTGTATAACCCAGCAATATCAACGATTGGGATTTGTTGGAATGGTGTAGACATAGTACAGTTTTATTGTCGCTGCTGCGTTGTCTATTGTGCGTTTATTTTGTTTCAGTTCTCTTAGTTTTTTTTGCTTTTTAATATGTGTCGTTAGTTGAGCTACTTATATGTAGAACTAGCCGACTGTTCGTATTTACCACATATGCATGGTGACATAGCGACATATACATTAATCCTGCATTAACCGCCGTATGCGCGATCACATAATCAATATGCACCACTGGTGGTTACTTTAATGTATAAAGAATATTCAAACCAAACAAATAAATATTCAGCAATTGATTAAACCAGTTAAATCATAAATTGGTTAATTTAAGTTCTACCACCTACTATTCCATTCAACCAATTACTCAAGTACTCACCAGGGCCAGGGATATCAGTACTACCCCAAGTACCACTAGTACCGCTAGTGACCCCAGATGTCCTAGACTCAGCAACACTTCCTGGGTAGTTCTGTTTACTTAAGTTCCGTAATTCACTAATTGGGAATGTCGGTTCTGCAAAAGCAACATTTTTCGCATTATTATTAACCCCATCAATGATCGGTGGTAAAATCTCCACAGGAGTTGAGATCGAAAATGTTTCGCTTTCTTGAACAGTATCACAGATAACAGCGAAATCAACAGTTACCTGTAATTCGTAATAACAGCTTATTCCGTTCGTTTTAAAGGGCAATGGAACACATTCTGGAAGCATGATCCCTGTGATTAGTGGTGTTAGGTTTTGGGTACCCTCAACCCTACGGGTCACTCTTGCTGACCCAATGAGCTTCTTTGCAGTATAGGTGTCGGTATTACCCTTAAGTGACACATCACATTTTTGTAATAGTTCAATGTTAACTAAATTCAATTGAGCAGGAGCACCAGTTGTTTTAACAGTTAAAACAAATTCTGGTGGTTGTGGTCTTTGTGGGATCCCTCTTGATGGGTAATTTAAGATAATTTCGATTGTTCCTTGTGCCTGCTTAGACGGGCTGACAATTTTAGCCCACAAACTTTGTTTTTCGCCAAAAGTTTTAGAACCACTCAATTCCGCTAATTTCGCAGATCCTGTAACTCGGGCTGTGGTTTTAGGGATTAAATTTCCTTGCGGGAAAATTCTTAGTTCTTGCTTGGTTTTGACATCTTTAGAGATCTTACTCGATTTATGCGCTGTGGCTCGTAATAACCAGTGGACACCGGAGTGGAGACCATTCTGACCAATCACATTAATGGAAGGTGGACACTGGTCAATATCGGGGGAAATCTCAACGGTAAAGGGGAAAAGGTACTCACCGGCTTCTAGAATATGTGGTTGGCCAGATGGCTCATATGCTAGTACCTCTTGTCGACTTACAAAATGGGTGTTTGATTTCCTCGTGAACGGAACTTTTGTGGGGTACTGTTTACGATTTGCAACGTCTGCATATTGTTTGTTTGTGGTGACCAAAATCTTCTCTTCACAAACTAGCGAAATTGCAATTGAAGACACAGAAATACGCGTGCTTGTGGTAAGTCTCACGCTACCAGTGATCATGTCACCTGTAGACCAAAAGTTTTTGGTTATTGAGTCAAAAATAATAGACAAGTCTGATTTATTTTTAAACATTAGGACTACAAGTTGGAATGATAAACAGATATTTCAGGAACGATCACAGAAATGCACCTAACCGCAGTAATGATTATGTTAACTTTTTTATCATGTTTATGCAGGAGGATGCATCGAAGTTCGCTATAAATAGAATCTATACTTGGTACCTGAACGTGAGAATTATCAAGTTTCGTTGTAGTTTTAGTTTCCTAAACTGTTCACAATTTATATTTGTATTGTAATTGAATTCAAGTAAACTTTTATTTGGGTTCAATTGTTTTGTTCAAGTTGGTTTATAAGTGCTTAATTTTTTTGGGAGGGAATTGTGGGCAGTAATAATTCCAGCTTAGGAGCCAGCTTAGGAGCCGCTGAGGAGCGTGAGCCGACAAATAAGAAACAAGAAATAGCGAATAGCGAGTGATGATGTAAACTTCTCGTAAGCGTAAGCGTTTAGTGTGTAGCGCTTGGCATTAACGAAGTAGCTAGCTGGCAGCGATCACGTGATGACGTGTTATTTGGGACATTACCTTCCAGCTTAGTATACGTGTAAATTCAAGCAAATGGCTGTTCAGACACCTGCTCAAAGAGCTGCTAATAAAGCATTCCACGACCGTGAAGAAAAACGAAAGGGAAAGCGTACTTCTCAGAAAAAGAAGGAACAGAAAACTGAGGTCGCTAAACCTAGACGTGCTGCTTCTAAGAAGAATAAGGCTAAATCTCTTAGTTGGGGTGCTATTCTCATTATTTTTGCCGTTATTGGTGGAATTTTTATTGAGTTCTTGTTTTTGATTAACGCACGTTTGTTTTCGGCTTGAGTTAAGATGATTGTTGGATGTTCAGAACAATCTGTTGTTTGAATGCATAGGAAATTATAGACTTTATGTCTGTTTTGGAAATAAATACAGTTCTCATTTGGGTTTTTAAGTCGATTCTATTTCTTTTTGGTTGGTGTGGAATGGGAGGGGGGGGTGGCCATGAAGTGACTTGGATATAGTACTATAAAGCATGAATTGTTTCTATTAGAACAGGTGCGGATGCGTATGGTTTCTACCCCTTAGAAATTTACATATTTGAAAAGTTCAACTGGAGTTTTGAGAAATTTTAAGTTCTACCAATTTCTATTTCCATTACGTCGTTTCTAGATCTTTCCACCACCATTGCCACAACATTTCATATATAATGTATTATAACATAGAATCAAAGATTAAATAATTCGTTCTCAAGAGTTCTCGCAACTATGAGACCTGAGACTAAAATAGATGTGGAATCAGGGATTCTTATTCGTCAATGACTTATTCTTCGCTTAGATATTTCGGTTATCTTTACCGTTGGCTATTATATTTAGAATTCTTAAATGAACAATACTACTTTTTAAAACAAAAAAGGAAAACAAACTAGTATACTAGATAGCTATGGAGATCACCATTTGTAAGTAGATAATAGTTGTTGACAAACTCCCAAATTCTCAAATTCCAGAATTCTTGTTATCAGTGCATGATTCATATTAAGACATATGCATGCAAGGTTTCTAGGGTACGCGACATGCTGACAAATGTTTCAACGGAGGAGTAACTATTGCGGACTATTCGGAGCAACTTTTACAAGGGTTTATTTTATCAACTACTATTGTTATTTCTTAGAATTGATAACGAGGGCTGCCTGTTTGCGTCTGGTCTATTTGCTCAATTGGTTAAAGACGCCGCGTTAAGTCAAAGGAGCTTTTGTTCGCGTACACTGATCTAAGCAGTATATGCAGGACGACCTGGTTTCGGTCTTAGACTTTTGGTTGATTTTTCAAAGAAGGGGTAATGAAATAGTCATAAGTATACATTTAAAAAAGTCGTGTTACTGTTAGTGTTCTAAATAAAGTATTGATCGGGTTTAACAATTCGTTATATATTCTATATAAAAATGAGACTAGCTAAGATCTTAACGTCGTTTTACAAGAAGAAAAGACCAAGCAAGAAATGAGACAGCAAAGAAGTGGGGATTCGGAAAGGAAGGGAAAGGGAAAAAAAAACACGGAACCGAAACACCCTCCCCCCTTGATGCCACCTGTCAATTAAAACGCTTGATTCCAATCAAAGATCTATCTTGAATGTTTACGAATTTAGTTCACTTTATCTTAAGTTATGTCACTAGTTAGCTTGTTTAATCGCCTACGTACAGATACAATGTCAAACTACACAGAGATCTGGAACAATTATGTACAGATTTAAGATTATCATTGTTTTCTAGACCCCCGAATCGAGCTATTCTGATTCTAAAATAAGGTTAACTAGCTAGCTATCTTTGTCTACCTCGTAGCATCGCTTTTGTAAAACTCCGGTTGTCAGGTGATAACCCTAACCTTCATGTTTCTCTTAACTTTCCACTTACTTCCGATAAATGAAAAATATGAAGAGGTAATAAGCCACAAATTGAGCCGTTAACTAAATCACACCTAGTTTTTAAATAAATTTATATTAAGTTTGGAATCAATTGCTTATTTTTTTCATTCATTTTTTCCTCTAAAACATTCACATACCCTACTCCTTTATCCTCCCCCTTAAACCGTGTTTTAGTGTTTAGACCAGCCATATTATCGGCGTGACTGTTCTATTTTTGAAATCTTTCAAAGGGTCTCAGCAATATGCATGAACCTTACTAAGTATCGAAATTTAGCGTGGACCGGTGTTATTAAGCGAAACAACCGGTGACAGATAGAGTAGAAGCAATACCCTTTTCATCTTTGAAACAAGGTTATTGACATTTTTTCGGTGAATTTTACACGAATTCCTCCCCCCCCAGCTTGTCTAAATGCATTAGTCTATTTCTTAGAAGTGTTTATTTACCCCCCGCAAGCAAACAGATTTTTTTCTCCGCGCATGTAACCCCCAGCGTGCATAAAAAAATATGTAGGATAATTTGTAACTAATGCCAGGTTAAATGGATTATGCATTGCATAATTACTTACAACCCTAACCTACTGATCGCAATGGCTCATCACATATTATATATAAACTCATGGCCACACTCTTTGTTCATCACAAGATTTTGATTTCAATGTTCGGTATTCTTGCATTAGCTTCTGTCGCCTCCGCTTACAACGCCACTGCCAATGACACTGCTCATGGCAACACAACTGTCACCGAGCGTCCCACCGTTTTCACTACCTACTGCCCCGAGCCCACTACCTTCACCTACGGTAACCAGACTTTAACTGTCACTGCTCCTACTACTCTCACAATTACTGATTGTGGACCTGAGCAATGCACTCCTACCGCTAACAGACCTAACAACGGTACTATTAACGGTACTGCTTCTGCTACTTCTGCCCCTGGTCACGCCAATGGTGTCTCCACCGCTCACGTCGGTGCCGCCGTTGCCGCTGTTGGTATGCTCGCTTACCTTCTCTAATTTTAAGGATGACAGATTGCATTTATGAAGACAATTTGATCTGATCCAGAGGGGCTCAATTAATGTTCATTATTATGTTTTTATATCTAAGTATGTAATTAGACCCTTTTGGTTCAGTGAAATGTTATGTACTTTTCATTTTTAATATTAAGAAGATTTGATTAGATTTACATCACTCTCTTTTTCTTTTAAGTAAAGGTTCATATTACTAGAGGTTTCCATCTTGTTAACGCCGATCGGTATCATTAGGTGGCGGTATGTAATTAAACGGTGCATTATTACCTTGATTACTAGATCCAAGATCAGAACGGAACTCTTGACGGAACTCTTGTGGCGTTCTTACATTTCCACCTCCCAAATGTGCAGGCATGTATGGCGGTTGATTCATCATATGGTTGCGGTTATATTGAGGCGGTAAGTTTTGCATTGGTCTGCCAATTGGAGGTATAGACATTGGATTGCCTAAAATGTTGTTTACAGGTTGCGGCCCATTCGTAGGTCTAGGGCTACCTATGGGGTTAGGGTTACCCACATGTATAGGGTTGGGATCTCTGGGGTACTGCATATTCGGCTGGTTTTGAACCGGATAATTAGGGGGTGGAAACTCGTTTGGTGGGTTCGATGGTGCTGAATATGTAGCTGGTTGTTGAAATTGAGGTGTTGGTGCAGGTTGTGACGCTTGCGCTGCTTGTGGTGCCACAGGTACAGGTGCAGGTGCAGGTGCCTGCGTTGCCATTGGCGTGTCTAACGTCTCTGACACATTCTGCTCCACAGTCGCTTCGTGTCCACTAGATCCATTATTATTGGATCCATTATCATTATCCTCATTTTCATTTTCAGATTCAACCTCAGGTTCAGATTCAGCCTTTTCTTCATCACTTTGTTGTGCCTTACTTTGCACCCTACTCTCGCGTTCAACACGTTCTGCAAGCAATCTCGCATGACGTTGCTGACGAGTTTCAGGTCCAGGTTGTTGCCATTCGTAATTTTTCCCTCTGTTTCTTAACCTGCGTTTACGAGCAGGTAAATTGTCATCGTCATCATACTCATCATCACTGAATCCACCGGTGGTTTCGCGCAAGTATTCAGCGTAATCAACTCTTCTTCTGCGTGTACGTCCAGCGTAACGACCTTCTATCTCAGAAGTGGTTCTCTGGAAGAATTGTTTCTTGCGCAGACGTTTAGCTTCTTTAATGTACCGCTCTTCAGCAACTTTTTCACTGATAGGCATTAGGGGTTCGACTTGGAGTAAAAAGTCAACTAATGGTTGAGGGAGATTGTAAGATTTGGGTTCAGCGGGGACATCGCCAGTTTGTTCAGTTTGTTCAGTTTGTTCAGCAGTAGTCGAGACATCAGTATTGTTCTCTGTAGTCTCTTCTTTGACTGCTTCCTTACCTGCATCTTCCTTATCTCCCTTATCTGTACTCTCTGTTATCTCCTCTTTAACCTGTTCCTCTTCATTCTCACCCCTTAGAGATTGAGATTGAAATTCACCTTCTGCATTCTCATTACCTGTTTCCTTCCCAGTCTCGCCTTTAATTTCATGCTTCTCTAAAAATTGCAAGATTTCCTGATGATTAGAAGCCAACGGTTCCCATTTAACAGTGTTCAATAACCTATTAGTCTCCTTATACAACCTGAACTTAGTCCGTTCTTCAGACCCATCACAAAGAGGAATGAACCCCACAAAATAATAGTGATTACCAGCATCATCAGCTGCAATCCACGGAGTAGTGCTTTCTTCATCAAGGTACTTCAAAACACTTTTAACCTTCTCTGAATGACACAATGTCCAATGAGCTAGAATATGCAGCATTTCAACTCGATCCTGCCAACTCATTTCGGCAAATGCGTTCCCCTTGCTCTTCCAATTCAGTTGAGGGAACCCAGCACCTAAACCTAAAGTGCTCCGTAAAGAATGAAGTTCACTTAACGCACTAGCATACCTGCCCACTTCGATCTCCTTTTTACGATTAAGCACAAGTCCTAACAACCTTCTAAACATAAATTCAGCAATTTCGCTAGGTTGTTCGGATAAAAGACCCTCTTCTAATTCTTGAGGACTAGGGATTTTAGGGATATCATTAAAGACATCATAAAAGGTCACAATAAAGATACAAAGAAACGCAACACTGGGACAGTACTTGATTTCCTCTGGATCTGGTGTAGGTTGGGGCTGTAAATCTCTGCCTTCGACGTCTTCAGGTAGTAAAATCACCGGCTTCCGTGGTTTACGTTGACGAGGGGGGGGTAGGGTAGCGGGACTAGGAGATCTAGAGGGGAGGGGGGTAATGCTTCTACGTCTAGACCTTCTAGTATGTCTAGCGGGCAAAACAGGCTCCTCAGGCTCTTCAGAAACGTCCCAATCGTCGTCTTCTGCGTTATCAAACACTACAAAGTCTTTAGGGTTCAACTTCGCTCTAGAGCGTCGTAGATTACGCGGTTTGGGGGGTGTGGATTCTCCAAAGCTGAACCGTTTACGCGGCCGCAGATTGCGTCTGCGCGGAATAATATCATCCTCCATTATACCGTTAGGATGAAGATGGATGATTAATCATTTGACGCGTTGTATGTAGTTGGAACATCTTATCAGTTGTAAAAAGGGGGGCAATAGATGTTGAAGGGGGGCATAAATGATCTACCTAACTTGTACATGTACTACCATTAAAATGGTATACGTGCGTATTTCCGTATTTATTGAACGCATAAATTATATCTGTGTGGTTCTTACATAACCCGGTCACAGTGATTACCAACCTTAGCGAAATCACCACCTTCATTGTTTACATTTTTACCACATGTACCCTAACGAGGGATATGTGGTTCAATTAGCTTACACATAATATTAACCTAACTTAACTTGTTACCACAACCACCTTTCTAAACGACATTTCGAATTTAAAAATATACTCAAGCTCTTGCTGTTTGAACTGTTATCAAGGTTTAAGTCTAGGCCGTGTATGAGCTAGAACTTATTTCGGCTCTAACCTTGGTTTTTACCTTATATGGATTGCTGTTGACCAGGTATTTAAGAGCCACAGATTCAACAATTATTCTTCACTAACAGTCCTTGCAGTTCACATGAAGTTGAATATCTATATCGTTCAAGCTTTGATTTCCAGTGCCTTCGCTGCACCTGTCGCCAATAGCTCTTCTGAGACCGGTGTTGCCATCTCTAGTGATGGCTCTTTGATTCACCGTCAAGCTACTGAGACTCCCGGTAAATTTACTGAGACCCGCTTGATCAGTTCAACTGAACTGCCCACTGTTTTAGCCACTTCCACCATTAGTGTTCAAGAGAACACTGGATCACCTGTAGTTGCTGTTGCCGAATCCACCCCTGTTAACGAGTGCAACGCTCAATTCGTTGAGACCAGCGAGAACAAGAACGCTGGCGCTCACCCTCAGGGTGGCTACTACGGCGACAGAATGCAGTATGTCCCTCATGGTCCCCAAGTGCTCACTAGTGCCCAGCCTTACGGCAACCCTATGTACAACCTCCAAGTTGCTAACCAGGACTGCAACTGCCAGCCTGCTTACTACTATGATGAGGCTACCAACGCTGCGATCCTCGGAAATGGTGGCGTCCTCGGTGGTGTTTCTGGTGTGAAGAACGGTTGCAACCTCTTGCACACTGGTGGTCAGTTGATCAGTGACACTTTACAGTGTCTTGCTGACTGCCACAACAAGTGTTGTGAGAACGTTTGCGGTAAACACCGTCATCAGGGTGCCCCTGCTCCTGCTCCTGCTCCTGCTCAGTTCGTCAACAATGCTGCTTTGCCTTTCCGTATTAACAACCAACATGTTGCTAACAACGGTAAGGGCGATCTCTGTGACGCCATTTGTGGTGAGAACGGATGCTTCAACTGCTTGAGATTCCCTTGCCTCACTGAGGGTAACAGAAACGCTCCTCAAGCTGTTCCTGATGGATCTGGCAACCTTGTTTACTACCTCCCTGCCACTGGTTTAGCTGGTGGAGAGGCCCAATTCAACAACCACAACAACAACAACGCTGGCTACTCCAACGGATGTAATTGTGCCCCTGGATGGCAACCTATTGGTCAGGCTTCTAACGCTGGCTCTGCTGCCGTTTCTGATCCTGCTGCCACACCTGGTGCCGGTTACTACCCTTACGCTCAGGCTATGGCCAGAAGAGATGCTGAAGAGCAGCTCTACGCTCAGCCAGGATACCCTTTCAATGGCGGTGTCATGGGTGAGTATGCTCCTCAACCTTACTCTCCTTACGGTTATCCTCAACCTCAACCTCAGCCTGTCCAGCCTATTGCTGAACCTTTCGCTCAACCTCAACCCCAGCCTATCCAGCCTATTGCTGAACCCTTCGGTCAACCTCAACCTCAACCCCAGCAGCCTATCCAGCCCATCGCTCAGCCTATGGCTCAACCCATTCCTCAGCCTATGGCTCAACCCATTCCTCAGCCTCCCGTTCAGCCTGTTCAACCTGCTCTTCAGCCTGCTGTTCAGCCTCAACCCATGTACGGTCAACCTGCCCCTCAGCCTATTGCTGAGTGCCCTCCTCCTGCTGCTGAATGCTGCCCTGAAAGTGAAACCAGAAAACCCTGCTGCTTCAGCCACCTTTGGAATAAAGACGCCGGCTCTTGTAAGGATACCTGCTGCCGCTGGTTATGCCCCTGCAAGTGGCACTGTGTTCAGGAATTAGGTGACTGCTTCAACTGTGGTGGTGGATCCAGCAACGAATGTGAGGCTCCTGGCTCTTATGGTGAGGACTGCTGCTCTAAATGCTGCCCTGACTGGACTTGCTGCAAGTGCTGCCCTAAAGAGGGTGAGAAAGGATGCTGTCTCAGTGCATTCTGCCCTCGTTGGGGAAGTAAAGAGGACAAATGTGCCCCTAACTCTTGTGCCCCTAACCCCTGCGCTCCTAACCCTTGCGCACCTCAATACCAGGGTTATCCCCAGTACCAGGGCTACCCGCATTACCCGTACGGTGCCCCCATTTGCCATTAAATCGCATCAAATTTTTTAACTTGATTCAATCATAAACTCAATACAAATAGCATTCGAAATTTATTAAGTATAATTATTACATCTACAAGTTAAAAAAGACAATTCCTGGGGCCTATTTTCCCACCGTTCTAATTTCCCCTAATTTTTTTTTCTTTGTACACGCAAGTTTATGCAGGTGTAATACCGAACGGTTTAATGTTCTCAGGGCGCTTACCGTTCAAAGCCAAAGGCACAATACCACTCACGTGCATATCAGGACCGTAGACCTCCATAGGAAGTTTTAACTCGTTACCAGCATCAGTAATCAATCTCAAACCTTCCTGCCAGTTAGGTCCACCTCTTCTAATATAAATTCTAACCTTGTGACGCAGCAAATCGTCTCTGCTATCTCTGAAAGCGCGAATAATACCCTTGAAAGTAGCACCAACCTGAGTGAAGTTAGCAATACCACCACCAATGAACAAAACCTTACCCTCACTAACAGGCTCACCTCTCAACATCAAGTTCAAAACGGTCTTAGCGTAAGCATAAGTCTGGGCCTCGTTAGGAGCACCAGAGTACTCACCATAGTTAGCTAATTCGTCAGCATAACCAGCACTGGCAATAGCATCAGCGTAAACAACTGAAGCACCACCACCAGCGACTAAAGTCCAAATACGACCCTCAGGGTTTAAAATAGTAAGTTTCAAACTAGCACCGGTCTTAGCATCGAGTTCAGAAATGTAAGCCTCTTCAGGTCTTTGCTCACGACCGAAAGGAGCAGGGAACTCCATAGGAGGACCGTTGTCCACAGTAGTAGGCAAGTCGTCGTCCTTGATCTGTCTGCCCATATTTTCGTCGTTACGAGCAATTGACCATTTAGGACCACACTCGAACTCAGCAGTTTGGTCGATTTTACCTGCAAGATCCAAGTAGTGGAACTCGTAACCAGTAGGGTTAGGTTTGACCACCAAAGGGTTGATTTCTAAGTAAGTGAACTGCAAGTCAACGTACACAGCATACAAATGCTTAACGAAATCAAGCAGGGTCTGGTGTTGGTCAGCAGAAACTTGGGAGAAAAGAGACTCCACAATTTCCTTATCATTAGGGAAATTGTTGGCCAAATCAACAGGAATTAAAATTTTGGAGGCCTTGGCGTCAACATCACCAACATCAACACCACCCTCATGGTAAAACAAAATGTTGTCACCCTCACGCACTGAGTTGATGTTGATGTAGTACTCGTGTTTTTGCTCATGAGGAACAAATGGCTCGACCAAAAACACAGTAAGATCACCCTCAACATGCTCAACCTTCTGGGGTTTGCCAGCACGCTCAGCAATCCAGGCCTTAGCCTCGTCCCAGGTCTTATTCAAAGCAAGAAGGCCAGATTTGCCTCTGCGCTTGATGAGCATGTCGGGCTTGGCGACGAAACGGGCATTAGCTTCAACAAGCCAGGGGAAAGCAGCAACAGCCTTCTCAAACACAGCGTTAACCTGCTCTGGAGTAGCTTTGTTAGGGAACCTAAGCTGAGCAAGTTTAGGAACGGTTGAGGGGTACTCGGATTTAACAGGCTCACCGAAAGTAGGAGAGCGGTTTAAAAAGTAGGAAACAAGGGCTTTGCCGTCAACTTCTCTAATGCTTTTAGCGGACATGGTAGAGGTACTGATGATATGTTACTCACTGGAAAATAGGGTAAGGTCTGGTATTTCTGGGTAATGTGTAATCTCCTATCTCCCATCTCCCATCTCCCATCGTCGTTGTACCTGGATTCAGTCATCCATCCATTTGTGATTACTAACCATTTTTTTTTCCCTAGCCTTGTTCCTCATTTTTACGATTATGTGGACTCTCCGGGTAAGCCTTTCCCGAAGTACCCTTTAACTATAGCCGTGTATAACCAGTTTGTATTACTTAGCAGAACACCCACCTTACTATGTACGTCTAACATACAAGCGAGCCAATAACAACTTAGCAATTAAAGCAACCGGATATAGAAATATAAAATAAATGCACGTTTTCGAACCACATTCAACGAATTCGACAAACTTACCATCTACAAGCTAATTGTTCTATAATAACAACGGAAATTAAAGAAAATCCACAAAATGAAATCGTAACTTGCACGGAAATATTAAACGATCTAAACATTCCACAGCAACCATCTAATACATAGATAACATTACTTGTAACCCCCCCCTCCCCTATATAAATATTTTCTAAACAAACTAAAAAGAAAACCAATCTCAACTACAAACTAAATCGCGGAGCTCTTATCCCTCGTTTTCTTTAAGAGAACGAATGATTATGCATTCAAATCCTACCGGCCGATGTTAGGATTACCTTGCATTCCATTCGTGTGAGCGCGACCAGGGTTAGGTAATTTTCACCCCTCGGTGGCACATATATATATATAATGTATGCACAAACACTTAAACCTAGCAACCTTTGCAACAACCCACCCCCCCCACTTAATAAATAGAATGAACGCGACTGAGGCAATTAAAAATCTCGGTGCCCCCCCCATCACCTTGAAATATAGAGACCCTATTTTCTCTTGGATCAGCGATAAGCACCTCGCATTGCTCGGTCCTGTTGTTGCATACTGGCTTGTTTCCGGTTTTTTCCACATATTAGACACCTTCGATTTACTCTCCCGTCATAGAATTCATACCCCCAAAGAGTTAAAGAAGAACCTCGCTAGTCCAGGACTCGTTTTCAGATCAGTTATTATGCAGCAGATCATTCAGACTCTTGCTGGTTTAGTTTTAGAAAAATTCGAGGCTCCTGATGTTACTGGCTACGAAGACAATGCAATTTGGAACATCAGTCAAAAGTACAATTGTTCTGAACCTATTGCTAAGTTCATTTTCTGGGTTTTAACACCATTTGTTAGACTCTTTGTTGCGTTTTTTATTATTGACACTTGGCAGTATGTTCTGCATAGAATTATGCATATGAATACTTGGGCTTACCAAAATATGCACTCTGTACACCACAGACTTTATGTTCCTTATGCTTACGGTGCTTTATACAACTCACTTTCTGAGGGATTCCTTTTAGATACTTTGGGTACAGGAATTGCCTCTTTGGTTGTTGGTTTAACTGATCGCGAAAATATGATTTTGTTTATTTTCTCTACTGTTAAGACTGTCGATGACCACTGCGGTTACGAAATCCCTTGGGATCCTTTGCAGATCATTTTTCCTAATCGTGCTACATACCATGATATCCACCACCAATTGTTCGGTCTTAAGACTAATTTCAGTCAGCCGTTCTTTGTTATGTGGGATAATTTGCTTGGTACGAAATACGAGGATACTGAGAGGTATATTGCTGAGAACAAACGTATTCGTGAGGAGAAGTACCAGGCTAAATTGAAGTCTAAGGCAAAGGCTGGAAAGTCGGATTAATTTATTTTGTATGCTTTGTTCTTATCCGTTCCATGCTCTTTATTTTTTTTGTGCAATAGAATTCCGTTTTTTTTCTTATCCACTCTTTGTTTTGGGGAATGATAGATTTATCAATGTGGAAAAGCAAAGACCGTCAATAGAGGGTAATCAGGTTTAGGGTTTGAAATCCTTAAACGTTGTGCCCTTGAGATACTTGTTATTTTATTTTATTCTTTACTATACAAATCCTTCTAGACTAGAATTGTTAGACCTAACAATGATTGTTTTCCAGTGTGACCACACCTGCTTACTGTAAATGTCGTTACTAATTGTATGCAACCTCCACTAAATTACTATTACTGGTGGAATATATGCGCTTACTAAATAATGTATCCACAGTACATACCATACCACACGATACCATGCCATGCCAAGTCAATAAAGCTTGTCCATAAACGATTCACAAGCAGTATGTAATTTCATAAACTCTTCAGGCTGGAAATCTTGTTCAACAACAGAAACACGGCTTTTAAATCTAATTAACAAGCAAACCAATGAATGCAAAGCGTCAAACACATCTTGTCTTCCAATAAGTTCAAAAACGAAATTCAAGTAGTTTTTATGCGCACTTTCAATTTCGTCTAAAGTAAGATTTTCAACAGTGATTTTCTTTTCAAGTTCTTCCCACACTGCCATTAATTTGTTTCTAAACAAATCTTCTTGATAAAGTAAAATTTGTTTATTCATTCGGTCAAAACAGCGTAGTACCTCGGGGAACCTGGTTTTGTTGATATTAAGCTCCTTGGTTAGAAGGTAACTATCACTTAATAACCGCATACACAGCCGTAATCTCCACATAGACAGGAAACATTTCCGATATTTTTGTTCTGATTTGGGGTTAACAATGTAAGAAACACCGCTGTTTTCAAGATTGTATTTTCCTAAAAACAATTCCCATACTTGATGGTCTCTTTTAACTATTGATTCGTCCAGTGTGTTTAGGGTAGCGTCCACCCTCGAAATGACGTCAGCATCCTCGTTATGTGAACGCATACTAGAAACTGCATCTAACACGAAACTGTGGGCATCAGCTACTGAATTTTCACCAACATTTTGAAAAATGAAGTTTTTAGAATCGTGTCTTAACAAGGCGTCAGCGTATGCGCCATTAGCCAGTAATATGTAATCACGTAACCCGCGTAGATGCACTAATAACCGTTGTGTTTGCAGCAATTGCTCTCTTGAGTAGTTATGAACATCTTGGTAACTAGCAGAAGCTGCATCAAAACTCGTGTCTTTGCAATACTTCCTAATGAAATGCATTGATTTACCCTTTTTGAAGATTTGGTCAATTTTAGAACTAGTGAACTCAATAGGGACTTTCTCATTATCAATTACGAATTCGTCATTCCCAATTTGTGTAACAAAGAAGTCGTTATGCACATCTTGGCTTAAAGAACCTTCATTTTCCCACTCATTCAACAGCTTGTTGAATGGTATACGGAGTTGATTATAAATATCAGCTGCATATGTTCTTACTAAGGGATCGCCATACCTGCAGTATTCAAAAACGATATTCAACGGGGATGCAACTCCAGGGATTTCATTGGCAAGGGTAATAAACAGTTTCAGAATTATTGTTGGTGAAATCAATTCTGATAACATATGCGGAATCGTTAAGTTATTTTGCTCTGCCCTAGTGATAAAATCACTGATTATAGTTTGGTAAACAGGAATGAATTTCCTAATGACAGTGCTTAATGCTTGAAGCCCAAAATCTGAAATGAAGTCTGTTGACAAAAAATTGAGCAGTTTATGAAATAGTAAACACGTTTCACATAGTGGCCGTAGAGTACTTGCTAATGGGTATGGGATTTCGTCTGATAAGTTTAATTGCTCGGATTCGAATCTGAAGTATATTGTGGGTATTCCACGAAGTGCGTATAAAAGATCTCGTATTATAACTTGTCGTTCAATCATTAATTATACAGCCTTCAAAAAAAGGACGCTCTGAGGTTTTGTAAACAAACAGTTAGTAATCAAACAGCGAAACTCTACATTTATAATCATATCCACACACCCTACACACTGTGAACACACCGCACAGTATACACCACAGAATATACAATAGGATAGGCTAGAAAGATATACCAGCTTATCTACATACTTATTACTGTCTTAATTTAGTGACTTCTAATCTATCTCCAACCTTTAAAACATAATTATAATCTTCATTGATCAAATTAATACCAAAACAAGGTGTTCTACCCGGTTTTAATACCCGGAAATTATTCAACACCGGCAATGGCATTCTTGCCTCTCTAATTTCACCCTTTTCAGTATCAACAGCTGGCATAGGACATCTCTCAGCTGGTCCCTGCACGTGCCACACGTGACCATTGATCTTGACCTCCAGCCAATCATCTTCAACCCAGGCCTCTTCGGAGTTAACCAACAAATTCATCCGGAAACTGTCCATACTAATATCCACATTCTCCTTCTTGATTTTACATTTGGTTTCAAGATTTTCATAAGAAGCTGTGGTCATTAAAGAACCTGGCCAAATATCCTGGAAGCTAGACTCGAACTCGCGATCTTGGTTATTAAGGAATTCCTTGGTTTCGTCATCTAAAGCAGGCACCTTACGACGGTGTTTAGAAGTAACAAAAGTCAACTTTTCGTACTTCTTTTGGTTGCCAATGACCTCGTGGAAAAAATCGACGATTTGGGGCATATGTTTACCAAGATCGGCACACTGCATTTGATAAGACCACAATTCCATATCAATAATATCAGTGTTCTGAGGCAGCTCTGCAGCGTTCAATGGCAAGGTAACACTGCGTTCTTTACCATTTTTAGAATGGGTAAGAATGAGAGTATTTCCGTGAATTGTAGTTTCCACAGTTTGTAAGGAGGGTTCAGTTCTTTGTGTGACTGATTTCCATTCGCCTTGTTTGTTACAATGCGCAAGCATGTATACACGGTCATGAAGGAACCCGTGTTTGTCAACTAACGTTTCGTTGATATCAATCCCTTTAAGAGATTTGAAAGGGAAGATCATGATTCTAACGATTTCCATTTTTCGAAAAAAAAAGATTTCGGAGAAAATTCGGAGTTCAAACTGATCGAAAATGGGGAGGGAAGTAGGCAAGGGGATTTCAAATAGCCGGCTATTGAGCCGTGCTTATTAGTACCCGAATTAGGGTGAGGCGTTGGGAGTCACGATTTATTAGTCATGAGATATATGCAGGGTTGGGGCAGGACCTGCATCTAAATTAATATGACACATAACAAAGTGGAATCGTCGATGTGTAGATGTGCTACAAATGTATTAGAGGGAAGAAGTGTAGAAAATACAATCGTATAGAACGTACACTAGACAGCGCGTGTAGGTGTATACATGGAGATGAGCATGGGCTAACTAAACTGATCATTGAACTTATGCACTAAATTCCTAATCAAAGTTTCATACAATGGCGCTTGTTGAACAGTCTTTGTTAGATCCTTTCCGTATAGCCAGTTATCATCGAGTTTTGTTGGACAGTACATATAAATAGCAGATATCAGTTCCATATTCATATACCGCCATCTCTTACCCATAAACGGCACCTGTAACTTAATAAACAACAACAATTCCGTCCACAATTCCTTTTGGTAAAAAGTAAACAACTGTTTCCAAGGACCAAACGGCAATGCTGCAACCACCAAAATCCGCTTTGGCTTGTCTTCCATAATACTTCTGCTGATTTGCAACACGTTAATGTACATCTGCAAATGAAACTTATTGAAATTTTCAATCACCAAGTTCGCTCTGTCCTTAGAAAACTCTTTCGGAATAACATCCTGATCAATTGAGACGTTATTACTTGCCAAATTCCATACTTCAGACTTCGAGTACGGCTCTAGAATACAATTGAGGATATCCTGGAAACTTTCACAGAAGATATGAGCGACAAAATGGTACTGACAGTCGAATAACAAAGCAGTTAGGTTCTCCCGCATTAAAATATGACCTAAATCAAACCAGCTGATCAAATGCCATAAACTAGAAACCACCGAGTGAACTCCAAACACTGATTTCCGTTTACAAGAATGTAAGATAGAATCCATTGCTACTGATACAAACGACTTTTGGAACTTCAATGTGGATTTATAAAGTTCTGTGATTGTTTCTAAAGTCTTGTTTTCATAGGTTTTGTGTTTGGATTCAGTATTTAGAATCTCTGTTCTTAGTTGATTAATTTTAGGTGATGGTTCTGATTGCTGTTTATAAAGTTCGCTGGCTTCAGTGATGCTTGTAGGAATATAAGGAACAGCAGATGTTAAGTCATCTGAAGATAGTGACGACGGGGTGACACCTGTCCCCATAGATGATGCTAACGATGTGGGTCCTAATGATGATGATGTAGATCCTAGTGATGTAGATCCTAGTGATGTAGATGATGTAGGAACACCATTAGATACTTTACTACCATTCTTAGTATCATCTAACTGATTTGTATTCAACGACTGAGCAATGAATTTCAAGTACAATCCTAATTTATGTGTTTCATTACACTCAGGAACAAACGCCGGGTACTTCTGCTGTATAGACTCAATGAACTCCACATAACTCAAAGGAGACAATGGACCACAAACATCTTCCCTTACTGATTTCATTCCGTAAATATCTTCCCAAATTTGTCTTTTAACCCTTGACAAATCATCAGTAGTATCTCCTAATACCGCCATCATTGACATCCTCAATAACCTGAACAATCTAGCACGCAAGATTGTAAACTCATTATCTTCGTCTGAAACTGACCATCGAAGCGAAGCAATTTGTTCCATTAAACCAGAAATTATTCGGACGCCATTTTCGATCTCAATTTTACTGTCAATTGGTGGTTCTCCCTTGCTATGAGAAACAATTGAAGTTAAAAGAATGAAAAGCAAAGTATGAGAGCTGAAATCACAAGTCGGGAGTTCAATTTTTGAAATCCAGTTGTTTTCAACTGCTTGTAAACTTGATTTCTGGATACTTTGACTGAGTTCTGAAACTTTCGCATTTGGATGATCGAGGATTTCGTGTAATTTAAGCTCAGTTTCAGTGCCTACACTTAATTTGTTATACCATTCTGGTAAATTATCATCAAAAGTACCGAACCATTTCTCGATTTCGATTTCAAAACCGAAAAAGTCGTTGATTGAGGACTCTATTTTAGGAAGAAGTTTAGCGCCGCTGTTGATTTCTTCAGCTCTAGGTCTTGTTTCGGGTGGGGGTGGACTCGTATCAAAGGACTTCGATATTTTGAACTCAGAGAGCGTTCTTCTTTTGGTTTGAGGTTGAGGAGGGGGTGAAGAATCGTCGTTATTAGTGTTCGGTAGTTCAGAAGCTATAGCGTCGGCAGCAAGATTTAGCGAAGCGACATCGGGAAGTTCTTCGTCTAGGGCTGCATTTATTTTGGCGTCGGTGTTGTCTGGATCGAATTGAGGCTCGTTTGAACTCATTGGAAAGTGGTACCGTTATAGCGCACGTATAGTGCCTTAGTCAAGACTTTATTGTCAATAAGGCTGTGTGGAAGTGCGCCAGAACACCAGTGAAAGTCAGTGCGTCAGTGAGTCTGTGGAAGTGGGTAAACTCCCAAATGAAATAGAAATGGAAACATTGTGCAAATATCTCGTCATTTCCTCACTTGATGTGTATATGGTGGGTATGCATGTAACACACGTGATACCGTTGACGTGATTTTTAACACCTTACCCTAAAAATTTATTTCTCAACTTTCAACCCAAATGTCAAGAATAATTGTTAAGAATCTCCCCCTGAAAGCAGACGAGAATGCAATTAGAGCACATTTCGGAGATAAAGGAATAATCACCGACCTTAAATTAATGAGGAAACGTCAAGGCGAGTCTAGAAGGTTTGCATTCATTGGGTACAAAACAGAAGAAGATGCTAAAGAAGCAGTTAGGTACTTCAATAACACCTTTTTAAACTCTTCTAGAATTGATGTTTCCTTGGCGAAAGCATTCGGCGATGAAGATTTAGAGAAACGGAAGGAGAACTTAAAAAGAAAACGGTTACAATCCACTGATTTGAATGATAGTAAACCCAGTAAACAAAGCAAAAACGAATTGCAATCGGAGGATCTTAAGGATAAAAAGTTCCAGGAATTCTTAAGTGTTATGCAGCCTCAACAGAGAGTTGCAATGTGGAAAAACGACAGTACTGAACGTGACTTGAAGCCTGCAGTTAGTAATCAAGTGGAGGTGGACCACAACGACGATGAGGATATTAATGACTTATCTAAACTGGAACAAATTAAAGAACAAAACAGGGAAGATGATGACGAAGCAGAGGAAGAGAAATGGGTTCCACAAGTAGACGAAGAAACAGGAATTGAGAAGCCAGGTGTAGAAGTTTCTGATATGGACTGGTTAAAACAAAAGACGTCTGCCGCTGTAGATCAAGACATCGATGGTGATCACGTGAATGACCACATGGAAGATGACCACATCGAAGATGACCACATGGACCAAACGGACGATGTGGACACCGAAATGGGTAGCAAAAATACCGAGTCTAATAGATTATTTTTGCGTAACCTTTCGTATACCGTCCAACAATCAGAATTAGAAGATTTGTTTGTGAAGTATGGTGTTATTAAGCAAGTACATGTACCAACAGATCCACGTACTGACAAACCCAAAGGGATTGCATTTGTAGAATTCGAAGACGTTGAAGAAGCTAAAGAAGCAATTAAAGATCTTGACGGCAAGATTTTCCAAGGAAGAATTCTTCATATTTTATTCGGTAAACCCCAGCGTGGTTACGTTCTCGATGAGTTTGATTTAAAACAGATGCCATTGAAAAAACAAAAGGCTATTAAACGACGAATGCAGGCTGCTAAACAGCAATTCAGTTGGAACTCGCTTTATATGAATCCAGACACTGTATTAGAATCAGCAGCTTCTAAAATTGGGATTTCTAAATCAGAAATGATGGACCCAACTTCTTCTAACATGGCGGTTAAACAGGCACTGGCTGAGTCATCGGTGCTGGAAAGCGTGCAGAATTACTTTAAATCTAAGGGTGTGGATTTAGCAAGGTTCAAACCGACTAAGGGGTTGAAATTAAGTGACAGTATTATTCTTGCTAAGAACTTGCCTTTTAATGTTTCTGCTCAAGAAATCCAAGATATGTTCGCTCAGTATGGGGATGTTGTTCGTACTTTAATGCCGCCTGATGGTGGAATTGCGATTGTTCAGTTTAATTTGGCAAGTTCAGGACGCTTGGCTTTTCAAAAATTAGCGTTTAGAAGAGTTGGTGAGTCTATTTTGTACTTGCAGAAGGCGCCTGAGGGTATTCTTGATAACTTTGATAATCCTGATTTGGACAACAGTGCACAGAAACAGGATGCTGCTGCTGCTGGCGCCGCCGCCGCCGGAAAATCAGGTAAATCTGCCAGTGATATGTTATTGCCTTCTCAAGACTTGGATACTTCTAACGAACCAGATATCAGAACTTCTGTGTTTATTAAGAACCTTAATTTCAGTACTCCATTGACGTCTCTGTTCAAATTATTACAACCTTTACCTGGATTTGTTACTGCAGTTATCAAAACAAAACCTGATCCTGCAAACCCTGGTAAACAATTGAGCATGGGATTCGGATTCGCAGAGTTCAAGACATTACATGATGCTGAAACCTGTATTAAGGGTTTACAGGGACATACTTTAGATGGACACGATCTGCAGTTGAAGATCTCTTCTAGAGGCGGAGACGTTCCTGAGAAGCCCAGGGATGTTTCTACTTCTAAAATCATCATTAAAAACATTCCCTTTGAAACTACTAAGAAGGACATTTCTGAATTGTTCGGTACGTTTGGTAAACTGCGCAGTGTACGTGTGCCTCGTAAATTCAACCGTCAAACTAGAGGTTTCGCTTTTGCGGAGTTTGCTACTGCTGGTGAAGCTGAACATGCTATGGCTTCTTTGGGTGGTGCACATTTGCTTGGAAGACGCCTTGTTATGGAGTATGCACAACCTGATGCTGAAGATCCTGAAGCTGAAATCAGTCGTATGGAAGCTAAGGTTGCTACCCAGAATGACGCATTGTCTACTCAGGGGTCTCGTTTAGGTGGTGAAAAGCGGAGTATTGATTTAGAAGAGTGAAGGAATGAGGGATAAAGTTTCTTATTTGTTATTATTTATTAGTATTTATAAAGTATAATTTCTACTTTATGAAAGTGTGGGTCGGACACTCAGATAATGATATATATATATGTGGTTTTTTACGTAATTTGTGTTAACCTAACCCAGGTTACTTATTTAGGAAATTACAGGGCAACAGTAAGAACCTTCGAGTTGCTGTCCAATTTATAAACACCAACAAGGTTATTAGCATGCTGGAACAATCTTTGCTTCAAAGAAACAACAATAAACTGTGTGCTGTCGCAATGATTGCGTAAATAAGAAGCCACACTAGCAACATTAGCAAAATCCAAAGCAGCATCAATCTCGTCAAGAATAATAAATGGTGCGGGGACTAATTTTTGACAAGCAAGTAATAAAGCTAAAGCAGCCATCGTTCTTTCACCACCACTCAAATCGTAGATATTAGTGAATGTTTTACCCGGTGGTAAAACAGTGAAACTCAATCCACTGAACGGTTCACCATCATCAATAATCGACAATTCCGCCTTGCCCTCATCACCAACAAGTTCCTTATAACACTGGTCCAATTCCAGTTCGACCTTTCTAAGGATATCCTCGAACTTCGCAACCCTTCTTGTCTTTACTTCTGAGAATTTAGCTAGAGTTTCATCATAAGAGTTACGAGCTTCAGCAATCGAAACAGCCAAATCGTCAACTTGTTGAGAACTAAGATCTTCATCTTCAGTATTCTCCATATTAAAGGATACCAAAGATTGCAGTCTTTCCAGTTCCTTTTCCAGTGAACTGATGTTCCTGTCAATCTTGTCCAAAGACAAGATATCCCTTTCAATATCAGCGAAATCAGTATGTGATGATCCCGTTCTTTTACGTTTACGAGTAGTACTTTCATCCTCTAAAATAGCATCTGACTCTTCAGAAACACCTAACTCGGCAGTTAATGCTAACATCCGTTTATGTTCTTCAGCTTCTATTTCTTTAACACGCTGGCGTGCTTCGTCAACAGCAATATCACTGGCTCCAATCTCATCACTTTTAGCATCAAGTTCAGCTTGAGCAGCTCTAACTCGCGAGTTCACCCTCTCTAGTTTAGTATACTCAGTGCTTAGCTGAGATTCTAACTTATTGACTTCAACAACAATAAGATTCAAAGCCTCTTTAATGATCTCACATCTTTCGTTGAGTTTTTGGAAGTAATTTTCACTGGATTGACACTTAATTTCCAAATCAGCAAGTTTAGATTCAAGTTTTTGCAGCTCACGGTGGAAATTTGCTTGTCTTTCAGAGGCGCCAGAGAAGACAGAATCCCAGTCTCTAAGCTCACCATTAACTTGAGAAGTGAAACTAGTGAATTTTTCCGATCTCAAATGCAAGATTTCGTTGTTAAAAGCGTCAAACTTCTCCTGAGCAGCCTTGTATGCATCTGTTGTTGTGTTGTAACGTTGAGAGTACAAGTCAACATACTGTTCAATGTTGGCGATATCCTTGCTCATGTTTTCTGATCTCACATCAAACATCTTTAATTCATCCTTGCTCTGTAAAATACGGTTTTGAATGCTAAGAACCTTTTGCGACAGTCTAGTTTCGCGGTTATGAAGTTCTTGTTCTTGACTGACACTAGACTTAAGCTTTTCAGCAAGCTGTTGAGCCTTTCTTTGGGCCAAAACAACACTTCTTTCCGATAAAGAAGATGTGTTTACAACTTCAGAAGAAGCAGTAACAATGCCATTAGCCGACAAAACTACTCCACTCCCTGTGATCATCCGCATCTTCAAATTATTAGATCTCAATTCAAGTGCTTGTGCGACAGTAGGAACATAAACAGTGTTTGATAATGCAAACACTAATGCAGGGCGGTATAAAGGATCGATTTTGACGCAATCAACCAGGACTCTAGCGCCGTATTCACGAGACAATGGAACTCTTGCCAAACTAGCACGAGTGATGGACAAGTCAACAACCTCTAAATCAGAAACAGGAAGGAATTTAAACCGACCCATGGATTCAGAACGCGCCTTTTTAATACATTCAAGCGCTGTTTTCGTATCCTTGACTACTAATGCATCATTATTAGATCCTAATGCACGATTAAGAGCCACATTGAATTCAGAGTCAATGGGTTCAACTAAACTAGAAAGGAGATCATAGACATCATCGCTTAAAGTTTTGAATCTATCAACTGAGTCAATGATACTGTGTCTGTATGCCAATGCGCGTTTGCTTCCATCTGCTCTTTTGATGAAATGAGTATGTTCCTTCAACTTGTCTCCCATAGACTTTTGTGAGGATTTCAACTCGCTGAGCTCGTTCGCCACGCTTTCAAGTTCATTTTTATAATCTTGAAGTTCGTTTTCGCTGCTTTCAATGTGTGCTAAAAGCTGTTGTTTTTCCAAATCCAGTTGTTTCAGTTTAGACTGAGTATCAGAAAGATCGTTTTGACGGCCTTCCAAGTCTTCAAGAGCTAAATCCCTTTGAGATTGACGGAACCGCAAATCGTTACGAAGTTTCTTTAAAGTTTGCTGGCTTTCATTAGTCTCTTGAAGGAACTCATCATTAAGTTTGTTCCATAACTCTTTAAGATCACTAGAGATGCCGTTTCCAGAAAGCTCAGACATGCGTGCCTTCTCCCTTTCAAGAGATCGTTTAACAAGGTTAATACTTTTCAAGAGAGCTTGTTTTTCTGCCTTGTTAGACTCGCTGCTTTGTTTAGCAAACTCGATCTCCGGGCCAAGCACTTCAAGTTGGGTATCTAATCCTTGCTGACGCTTCTTAAGAGGAGTTAGATTTTCCTCGGCAGTGTTAATAACTTGTTGGATCTCACGTTCAGCGTGTCTAGCTGTTTGTAACGCCTTTCTTTTACGCGCATGCTCGGATCTTAACACATTGGTCTCTTCATTAAGCGAAGTGGACTCCTCAATTGAAACGCGGAGCTGCTCTCTAGCATCCTCAACACGTTTTTTCAAACCTGCTAATGTTGCTTGTTTTTCCTTGGAAGCCAGAACTCTTCTGCGAGCTCTTAATTTAAGAAGTTGCTCCTTGGTGGTTTTCAGTTTCTCCTTCGAATTTCTTATTTCTTTGGCCTGATCCACGCGAGCTTGAGCAGCATTTCTAGATGTGACATTAGATCTGCTTTCAGCAGCACTTTGCTCAAGCTGGGCTTTGAGTTCAGTGTACAGTTTAATGTCATTTTTGTCACCAACAGCATTAGACTCAATGTAAGCAGCCAGGTCACCAGGAGTGGACCCAGCTAAAGAAGTAATATCTCCTTGTAAAACAACACAGTTTTTACCGCCTGACATGATCTGGAACTCTTCCCATTTCGAAAGGTAGTCGTCTAAACTTAATGGGTTGCCATTACAGTATAACTTGTCAATAGTACGCTTGAAAGTAGCTTCCAACTCGTTATTACTATTGCTGACAGTTACTTCAACATAGGTTTCTTCATTAGGATCACCTTCAATACAAACGAAATCCTGTAACGAACGACAGCGCAATTGTTCAACGTTCATTCCCATAACGAAGCAAAGAGCGTCTAAAAGGTTGGATTTTCCAGATCCGTTAGGACCTATAATGCCTATAAGCTTTAAATCCGTGAGTGGGATCTCGGTTTCATGTTTATAACTCTTGAAATTACAGAGTTTAATGCTTTTAAGACCCATAATGTGGTTAACGCGACGCGAAGTGGTGTAGGGCGAGGGTGTGAATAATTTCATGTACTGAAATTGATTAGTAATGATAACCAAGATAGAAGTCACGTGGTATGATATCCACATTCAATTACCCCTATCCAAATGCACAATAAAATGCAATATGAATGGTAAAAAATACCAATATGTTTAGCTGACAGTATACGCACAACATTTTTGAGAGTTCCAGATGTGACAACTAATTAGTATACACAGTGACTGTCAACACCACCACACACAGCAATCAAACGTACATTCATAAATCAATTTTTTATTAAATTCTTTGTTTTAGTTTATGTTCTATAAACAACACACTTACAACACACTTACTTACATGTAAACTATGTCTCTCTACCTTCTACTCCACATCTGGCCTTTGTACGTAACCCCCGGACTACGTAAACTCCCAATTACCACACCACCCGGCAAACATAATCTCGATTATTCATATTGTTGTTATTAACGACTACCACATCAACAACAAATGTCTGAAGAAGTGTACCCCCTAGCAATTCTAATCGACGAGTTAAAACACGAAGACGTGAACACTCGTCTCGCAGCAATGAAACGGCTACCTACCGTCGCTCTTGCTCTTGGTGAAGAGCGTACTCGTACCGAGCTCCTCCCCTTCCTTGTAGACGTTGCCCAAGAAGATGAAGACGAGATTCTAACACTTCTTGGCGAACAAATCGGTGAGTTAGTCCCATATGTCGGTCCTATTGAATACGCTCATCTTTTATTTGCTCCTCTTTCTCATTTAGCCGTTTGCGAAGAACCAGTGGTTCGTGACACTGCTATTGCCTCTCTTAACAAAATTGCTGAGCAGATTCCTGTGAATGATGTTATTCAGTATTTTGTGCCGCTTGTTTCTAAACTTTCTACTTCAGAATGGTTCAGTAGTAGAATTGCCGCCTCAGCTATCTTTGCAGAGGCCATTAAGGCACTTCTACAAGTCAAAAACGTTCAAAAAGAGAGTGAAAATGAAACTGTTAAGGAAAATTTTGAGCAGTTGCTGAAGAGCTACTCTCAGCTCATTAGTGATGAGGCTCCGATGGTTCGTAGAGCAGCCGGCACTCATTTACCGACTATTATCTCATTGTTTAAGGAGAATTTCCCTACTGAAATTTTCCTCAATATGCTCAATTCATTGGTTAAGGACGAGCAGGATTCTGTTAAGTTGTTGTCTGTTGATGTTGCTATTTCTCTTGCACGTGCTGATCCTTTAAATGTGGTTCCTCAAATCGTAGACCAAATTTTCGGACTTTTGGAAAACCGCAGTTGGCGTGTTAGGTACCAAGCAGCCAGCAGGTTCGGTGAGCTTGCTGAGATAATCAATTTAGAACCAGGAACTGCTGAGAAGTCGTATTCTAGACTTTTGACTGTGTTTGTAGCATTAACTGATGATGCTGAGTCTGAAGTCAAGGTCAGCATTTCTAAACAAGTCGTTGATTATGCTAAGAATGGTCTTAAAAGGGAGGACCTTGTTGAGCGTGTTATGCCTTGTCTTGAAAACTTGACTAATGACCAGAGCGAGAGCGTTAGAGAAGCTTTGGCCAGTAAAATCGCTCATTTGTCACCTTTATTAGAACAGGAAGGAACGGTTAAGTACTTGCTTCCGTTGTTTTTACAGATGCTGCGCGATGAGCTTTCTGAAGTTAGACTACAGATCATCTCTAACTTGGATGTTATTAATGAAGTGATTGGAATTGACAGACTAGGCGAGTCTTTGCTTCCTGCAATCTCAGATTTGGCTAAGGATAAACAATGGAGAGTGCTACTAGCGGTTATTGATTACAGTCCTTTACTTGCTAAACAATTAGGCAAGGATTTCTTCAATCAAGAACTGGTTCCGTTAGTGATTTCATGGTTATGGGATCCTGTATGGGCGATCAGAGATGCTGCTTCCACTAACTTAATTGAACTGGCTAAAGTGTTTGGTGTTGAGTGGTTAGAAACCGAGATTGTTCCGAAGTTGGTTAACTACCAGGACATTAACCGAGGATACTTAACGAGATTTACTGCATTGCTTGCATTACGAAAAATTGTTAGTTTGCTTTCTGTGGATGTTCTTGTGAATTCAGTTTTGCCTGTTATCATTGAAATGAGCGAGGACCCGGTCGCCAATGTCAGGTTTAACACTGCAAAGACATTCCCGCTGATTACAGCATCAATCAAATCCACAAAACCGGATATCGTGCAGTCTGAAATCTTACCAATTATGGATAAACTAGTAGCAGATTCTGATGAGGATGTACAATTTTTCTCGACACAGGCTTTAACTGAGATTCAACAGCATTTGGCATGAGTTAAAGAATTGAATTGCCATATAATTCCATTACCTATAGTACATATATTAGTCAGAAATCCACCATACTTTTTTATTACTTATACATAAAACGTACCTGCTGGTTTTACATGGTTTTTTTTTGTAAAACCAGCAGTAGTAGCATTGCCTGCACTATCTTGGTGTACATCATTCTTTGGTGGAAAGTCACATGAACATTGACGTATTAGGTAATCATATTTTTATACCTACAGTAAGCAGAACCAAAAGCTGAAATTGTTGGTCTGAAACTTCTGGTTAAGTAATGGCAAAACAAAGTTTGAGTAAACTACTGGATAGAAACCTTTCTGGGTCCAATTCTCATGAGAAACGCAAACAGAAAATAAAATTAGCAAGAAAACATCAGAAAGTGAAAAATTCTAAAAATTTAGACCGAAAAGTGAAGGCTAAACAAACCGGTAAGAAAGAAAAGAAAACTACTGAAAATTACGAACTAAATGAGTTAAAGGAGTCTATAGCTAAAGAATTAGCTTCTCAACCTACTTATGTGAAAAGACAGTATAGGGCACAACCTACTTTTGAGGGTCTTACTCCTGGTTTAGCTCCAGTTGGGTATGATCCTGATGAGAGCGATGAGGATAGCGAGGATGAGCCATATTAGCTCACTGATTTCTCCCTCTCATTTGCTCAGAAGAGGTATACACTGAGCTCTCTTTTGGTGTCTGTTTGTAAACAAATAGACGTTTCTAAATTAATTTATTTATTTAAGTGTTAAAAGAAGAAGAAAACAACAACAAACGATAACAAACAAAGAAGCTTTATCATTTCATTATATTTAACTTTCTAGCATTCTTTTCTTAGAACTTCATTTTACTTCTTTTCAGCAGATCCAATCTTTACATTCATTTTAGATCCACCGCCATATTTAGCCTGCCATTCAGGAATTCTTTCAGGATCAATACGGCTGAAAAGCAACTGGATTTCACCGAGTTTGTGACCAGGCTTGATAGGGAAGTCAACCTCATCAGGAATCTTTCTCAATGGCACATGAAGCATCTCAACAATCTGTTGACTAATGGTAGGCATGAACGGGTAGATCAAAGCAGACAAAACGTAGATCATGTTCAAAGAGGTACCAATAACCTGAGCACATTTAGTAGGGTAGTAAGTCAACAAAGTGTTGCTTAACTTCGAGTCTTGCAAGTACTGGTTACCACGAGCACTGAAACGCATAGCAATCTCAATACCCTCACGGATCTGGACACCTTCCATAGCACGAATGTACTGCTTCAATCTGTCATTGAACTCAGTGATGCTAGTGTCAGGCTCGAATTGAGGAACTCTGCCATCATAGTTAGCAGTAGCGAATTTAACAACACGGTTAATGAAGTTACCCAAGTTAGCAAGTAACTCACTGTTGTTACGCACAACGAAGTCGCTCCAGGCGAACTGAGAGTCACCAGTTTCAGGACGGACGTTAGCAAGGTAGTATCTCCAAACACTAGGAGAGATACCGATTTCCTGGACGTTGTTACCGAACACACCTAAGTTTCTGGATTTAGAGAATTTACCACCCTCATACTGTAAGTACTCGGTAGTGCTCAAGTAATCAACAAGCTTCCAGTTGTCTTCAGCACCGAGCTCACTGCTGGGCCAGACAACAGCGTGGAAAGGAGCATTGTCCTTACCCATGAACTGGAAAAGTTCAATATCCTTGCTGTTCTTAGGTTTCCACCACTGAGTCCAATCCTTAGTATAATTAGCAGTGATTGAAGGGTAACCAATAGGAGCGTCGAACCAGACGTAGAGAACCTTGTTCTCGTAACCCTCAAGAGGAACAGGAGTACCCCATTTCAAGTCACGAGTAATAGATCTAGCTCTCAAACCTTCCTTAGTCCAGTTCTTAGTAATGGTCTGGGCATTCTTAGGCCAGCTCTTCAAAACAGTCTCGTGCCAAGCATCCAATCTAGGCTGCAAAGAATCGAGTTTGAGGAACATGTGCTTAGTTTCACGGCGAACAGGCTTGCTGTTGTCCAATTTACAACGAGGCTCAACAAGCTCGAAGGGGTCCAATAATTGACCACATCCGTCACACTGATCACCTCTAGCATCAGGAAAACTGCATTTAGGACAGATACCTTCAACGTATCTGTCAGCAAGGAACCCCTGGTGCTCCTCGCAGAACAATTGAGTAGAGCTCTGCTCTTCCATGAAGCCGTTCTTCACAAGTTTGAGGAAGACATCCTGAGCGATCTCAGTTTGTTGAGGAGTAGAGGTTCTGCCGAAGTGGTCGAATGCGATCTCGAACCAGTCATAAACTTCTTTGTGAACGTTGTAGAAGTGGGTACACAATTCAAGGGGAGTGCAGTTCTCCTCAAGAGCCTTTGTCTCTGTGGCTGTGCCGTATTCGTCAGTGCCACAGATGAAAAGGGTGTTGTAACCACGAGCTTTACAGTATCTGGCGTAGAAGTCAGCACTGAGTGTGGAGCCAACAATGTTACCTAAATGAGGGACGTTGTTAACATAGGGCAATGCAGAGGTGACTAACACATTTCTGGCATCCTCTTTGGGAAGGATGGGGTGTACGGGGGCTTCTAATTTGACTTTGTCATCGAACTGGGATTGGTCAACAGTTGGGACTTCAACGGGGGGGGGGATCTCACCGGGGGGGATTTCAGTGGTTGGAACAGGGTTAGGATCAGCTTTAGCAGGTGTTTCCTTAAGGCTCTCCTTGGGAGGTTTTATATAATCGAGCTTCATGGCGGGGACAATGGCAGCCTTGATCTTAGGATCGCTGACAAGGTTCTGGTACCAGTCAAGGATAGCTTTATCGGCAGCAATTCCAGCTCTACCACGAGCCATAACGATAGTGTGTAAATCACCGAGAATAATAGCAGCGGTAACATCGAATTTCTGGGGAAGAAGAGTCTTCAAAATGTTGCTAGTCTCCTCATCGAGCTTACCGGCTTTAGAAATGATATCGTAAAGAGCACTTTCCTCAAATGTCAGAGCAGGCGACTCAAGAGCACAGGCATTGAGAAGGAAGCGTACAATAGTGTTGGGCTCCACAATGTTGATACAAGTTTGAGGGTTCAGATCACCGGGTTCGTATTGAACACGGAGAGTGACTCTTGAGAAATCAGGTGTAGGGTAGATAGTGACATCCTCTTTTCCTCTGAGACTGACAGCTAAACATGCTTTGATAGCAGCGCAAAGCTGGCGGGTATCCAACGTACCGGGGATATACAAAGTATAGGGGGGCGGTGCCATTATGTTGGTGAAATTTGTTTTCACTAATGATGATGTTACCTTAGGGTTAGACGATTTGCTGACTTAGACAATGAATAGTTTCCACATCATAAGTACGAAGTTAGTTAGATATGAGATAAAAATTTTGATGTATTTGGAACTTGTTTTTTTTTATTTATTTTTGATGATTCCCGCGAAAACTGGTTCTTTTTAACAGACTTGTTAACATTCAAATTGAGTCGTGAAATAAATAATATATAAATATTTTGTACGAGGACTGCTTTCAAGGAACAGCTGGTATAGTTTAGTGGTAGAATATAACGTTGTGGCCGTTACGACCCAAGTTCAATTCTTGGTGCCAGCAATTTTTTGCCATTTCTTTTTGCGGCGAGGTTACACATCTTTGTTTGTTACATAATCACATGCATACACGTGCACATCCACGCACATCTCACCACATATATTTACATACACATCATTTAACCGAACACATTCAAAAATAAGTCTCATTAAATTCATAAAACATACTAAGCTAATACATAAGCATCTTCATTTTCCTGTAATCTCTCTTGTTCCTCTTTACGAGCCCAGATTCTCACCTTGAAATCCATCAATCTATCTCTAGCTATCGAATTTATAGTAATCACATTCTGACACCCTCTAGAAGGACATGTCATTCGCGATGTTTGACGTAAAGTACTCTCAATAGCCGCCTTAGAGAAATAGTGACCACAATTAGCAAGCATAGGTTCCTCTAGTAATTTCGAAGTTAATGGACACAATGGTTTAATAACAGACTCTTCAACTTGAAACTCCTCGTCTTCGTCTTGATTACTATTGATTTTCTCAATAACATTAAACAATTTGGAAGAAACATCAGCAGCACGTTCAAATCGAACAGAAACCAAAGAATTATAAAACTTTTCGTACTTTCCAAGTTCAGCGACACTTGAAGATTTTCCAGCTCTCGATCTCGCTTCAATTGCATTAAGATCCATTACTTTAGACAACTCTTTCATACCTTCTAATCCATCAATTTCCATGTTATTTGTTTTCTCAATTGCTTCTAAAATATTGTTACTTAGCATTCGTTGGGACTGTTCTCCCTCTTTGATTCCTCTAGCCACTTTAGATATCTTGATATACTCGTCATTCAATGCAATAACTGAACTGTCAACTTCATCTTCTAATTTGGCAACCTCGGGATCTGTTTGTCCTAAAATATTTGCTAGAATTTTACTAGTTCCGTTACATCGAGCAAGTACATCAGCTGATGTTTTTAATTGACGAAGGTAGGAGTCTGTACTAACGCTAGAACTTCTAGAACCATACATGATTAACCGTTGTATTGCGATATAATTATCTTTTATTGGTCTTTTGCTGGTTTGCTGTTTTGGTTGCTTTACTTTGACCTCTCTTTTATTTTTTTTAAAGAAAAAATGAACGGAAGTAAGTAAAAGAAAAGATAAGTATTATCACTTAGATCTTAGATTAAGTTGGGAAATATGTACCTTTTCGAAAAAAATTGGTTTAAGTCAGCCAAGATCAAACGTAACGTAACTAAGGGCTACACCACACCACCTGAAATCTCAGTATCTGTTTATCAACGCGACGCGTTAATATCAATTTAGAAGCAGCGTATGTAAGCTTTGCGCTTCACGCTTTACGTATTACGCGCCTTACGCGCATAGAAATGTGCATAGGTTAGGGTTGAGCAAATGAAATAAGACACGTGATTGTAATCCCAAACCGTTATTGTTTCGGAATGTAGAATAGGTTTCGGTGTATTTTTTGGATATATCTCGGCGGTTCATAGGGTTAAATAGAATATAGTGATTCGAAATACGTATTCAAACTGAATAACAAGTCTACATTACACTGCGCCACATTTTCTATATATCTATTTATTGCTAATTCTTCATTTATTTTTAGATCTCCCCAGCCCTTTTCTCTTTTTTTTTTTTTTTACCTTTCCTTTGCCTTGGGGGTTTCAGGCCCTTACATTGAACTTTTTTCACAATCTTTGATTGGTCATCCTCCGGTACCAGGTGACCCAGGTGATCCGCTTACATCACAAACATAAAGACCGTTGTGTCCTTGAAGGCTGAGAATCGTTCGCTTAAGCGCTGTAAATAGCAACAAAGTATCTAAGGTAGTTTAACAGATCCAATAGCGATGAAATTAATGTGTCCGATGTCTAGTTTCAGATATATACTACTTTCATCTATCAATCTTGAAAAAAATGTAGCGCACTAGTGGCCCCGTCAGGAACAGGGTAAGGGCACCGCACGTACAAGCATTGTATAATATAATTCATTCCCGCTCGTCTTGAATAATCCGTACAGTTTATTGGTCGTTAATTAGCTCCGACAAGTTGTTTGTAAATACGAAAACCGCCGCCACAGCACTAGTTGTTTCTTGAAAACATAGTCAATTCCGCTATTGATTATTATTTTAAACACCTGAATAAAACCTAAACTGTTTATTTTCCTCCTTTCCCCCCCCACTACTCCCTCCCTTACAAAAATATCAATTTACAAAATCCCCGATCATGATGGACGAGGCATCGCAAAGTTCTATTCATACATCGGAACACCAATTAATCCGCAAAGAACGATCAGATTCCTTCAACACTGAAGACATAGAAGATTTCACCGGCGGTTCTAGTTTTGCCCCCTCCCTTCAACGATGGTGGAGGTACGTGAGTAACTCAGCAAACAAACACCACGTGATGTTCTCAATGACAATGGTCGTCGGTGTTATGCTTCTCGGTATTAAAATCACTGTTCTTATTCTTCTTTGTACTCTCAAACACGAGCAACTTCCACCGACTGTAGCATGGATTGTCTTCACCGGTATTAATCTGTTGCTTCTTGTTCTTAACCTTTCCTGCAGTCTATTCCAGCGTTACGGAAGCTTTTGGAAGTTCAGATTTACTATTGCTGCTAATGACGATTTAGACGATGACACCGAAAAATTGATCAAAAAGCACAATGATGCAGAACCACACGACGGGAATGGTAAATTCACAATCTTCTCTAGGGTTCTCTTTGTGCTTAGTATCACTTGGGTCTCGTTCATTATGATTACGAGTGTGGTGTTCTTAGCTAATGCAAGTTCCGTGGCCTTAGTGCAGGAGAAATGCTCGCTTTCTAGTAACATCGTTATTGGCTTTGAAGCAGCCGCTTGTGCTTTAGCAGTCATGTACTTTGTGTGTGAAGTCATTTATAAGAGTATGTCATTTGCAATGGTTGCCCAGGCTTTAACCGTTGTGGTTTCTATGCTCAATCTGTTGATGAGTATTCTTTGTGTTTGGGCTAACCAATCAAGCAGAATCTTTAATAGTGATGCTTACAGAGATTCACCATTGAGTACTGAAGATTTCCTACTGGTTGTTAACAAAATCAGGCCTTTCCCTTACTTCGGTGTGGTGTTAGCTACTGCTAGTGGTGTAGGTATCACTGCAGGTTTGTGTTTAGACGCCACGAATCGTTTAAGTGATCCAGGAACTTCAATTTCTGGTATTTACATCTTGTTCAACTGCTGCTCTTTCATCATTAACGTTGTGTTTTTCAGTTTGGCATGTAGGAGTATCACTACTTTTAGAGCTCATCATTTACACACTAGAGATTTGATGATCACAAATCCATTGATCTCATTTGTTGGTATGGTTTTGAATGTCTGTGGTATAATTGCCATGATTAAAGTACGACAAAGACCTAATAGTAACTTGGTGGTTGAGGAGTACGATTTGTCTAAGTTGAGTGATGGCCAGTTAGAAGTTTGGGCTCGTCTTATTGATGTTTACAACAAAAAGGGTGGCTCAAGTCCAGATGCTGCATCTGGTGACGAGGCCATTTCATTGTTAAGAGCTTACATTGCTAGTCCTATGGACCACATGAACTGCAGAGTTTTGAGAGTTTATGATGTTAGGTCTAAGGCTTATGAAAAGACTAAAGCCTGGGAAAAACTCGACCAAAATACTGCTCTTGATAACGACGAGGCATCCCTGTTACCAGAAAAAAAGGAAGAGTTCATTGATAAGAGCGCTAAGAAGTCTGAAGGTGGGTTATCTAAGAATGCTGCTAAACGCGCAAAACTGAAGGCTGCCAAAAAGGCAGCTAAAAAGAATGGTGGTGGAAACAGTGCTGCTGTTGTTAATGTTAACGAACAGCTTGAGAAATCACCAGAAGAGATTCAAAGAGATACACAGTTCAGAAACGAACTTATTGCTACTGAGGCTCTTGTGTTACTTACATGCATTGAAGATTACGACTTAGTATCCTCACTTTCTCATACGAGATTCGGTAAAATTTTGGAGAAAACCATTGGGGCAAAGTCACCATGGAAACTGAGTTGTATTCGTATGGGGTTGTTAGCTACTCACTGGCCGTTTAGACAGTGCATGTTGTTCACGTCACCCACTAGAAAACCGAATGCACGTGCCGCTGCTGTATGCCGTGCTATTGCTGAATATAATCAAAAGTTGCCTTCGTCAAGACGCTGTACTATGATTTTGAACCCCACTGTTGCCCATCGTGGCCAGGAAAATAGTATTAGACCATCTGGTTGGACGTCAGTGCCTCTTCCTCCTTCGCATATCATCGATCTCAGACCGTACCAAGGAAACACAATACAAGAATATCTCAAAAAGATCAAATATAGAGACCAATCAAAGAATTTCCACAAAGCACATGGTGAAGTAATTGAGACCACAGACTTCAGTGAAGAGAACTGTAATAAGGCCATTGAGTTATGGTGGCATATCGCGAGCAAGAGAACAGCTGACGGTAATACGTCAGTACTCGCTAATCCTACTTCCGAGTTCTTACAGAAACTCGGAAGCACTGCCAATGAAAGAGGTTTCAGAAGCTTGTTATTCCTTAAAGTTGGTGGTGAAGTTATCGCATCGGCAATCTTGTTCAGACTTGGTGACACAATTACTAGTGATCTCCAGGGGTTGAACCATGAACTTGCCAGACAATATAACGCTTACTTCGTCATGATGCAGGAAACAATTTCTATTGCATTAAAGAACGGATTGAAATTTGTCGATTTCGGGCCAACGACTTCACAGCCTAAGATTGCAATTGGATGTCGTGAAGTCAGTCTCTACGGTGGAATCTACGCACGTGCTCCGTTATCTTGGAGTATCTCACTGTTCTCTGGTGAGGTCCACGTAGATGAGGGCTAAATTGTTGGATTTGTATTGATTTGACTTCCTCTTTTTAAATTAAACGCTAATTTTATCTATCTGTATATTTATTTCAACCTAAAATTCATTAAACTTTTTGGTCACATTGTGTGATGTGGCATTTTTTTTAGCTACCTTTGCTCACCAATCTTCTTATCCCACATTTTCACCACCTTCTTCTTTTCTTTTCTTTTCACCTGCATGTACGTGCTTTTCTATCTATAAATCTATTTGTTTCTATAAACTTCAATGTTTTAATTGTACCTACTATTTAGTCCATCTTTCTTCCATCTATTCTTTTGTCTAAATTTACAAGATCCAGCCGAGTGAAAAAATTTCAAGCGCGAAAGGGGGACTACACTCGATTATATTATTTTCAATATTGTGCATCGGCAGCGGCCGACATATAAAGCCGCTGCACGAGGTAATCTCGCTAAGGACCACCCCAAACCCTACACGAGTGCTACAGTCGCTGCGAGGGGATATTTTGATTTCATTTATTTACGGCTGTATATATATGATAGGAGATCGATCTACAAATAACTAAGTATTAAAATTTCCGCAATTCGTCGAACTTTGTTGGCCTGAAATGATTATCAGTTTTTCATCCACCTGTAATACCGGTTTATGGCGTAATACTAACTAATAATAGATTCGATACCTGTTACAGCATCTGTCCCTAACCTCACAGATCTGTCAAAAAAAAAAATGAGCACGGTATGACTGGTTATTTCGCGAAGGAAAGAAACGTGAATTCTTTGTTAATTGAAATCTTTATCGTTGGAAATCCATTGTTTAATTTATACAGTCTAGATGCATGTTTATTAGTTCTGATCGCGAACCGAACTCGGTAACGCATGATTACCAATTCGAAGTAGCAAAAAAAAAAGAGTCGTGTAATCGTTTACTTAGTGGATTTGTAGTGAGCATGCGACCGCCTGGTCCCCGCCCCCCATTACCCCCGCAATTAAAAGAAAACAACAACACAAACTAATTACCTCTGGAATTTCTAAGTCGACGTGCACTCCTAAATGTTAAGACTACTAACACACACTATCTATAAATATATAAACACACATAAACCGATTAGGGCAATGACCACGAAATAAAAACAAACCCTACAAAAACAAAATAAAAATTTATATTAATTACACATTGACTTATCACTCCTGGAATTTCCCAGCCGATCTCTCCAATCGAATTTTTTACGGTGGGGGCATAGCAAAACAGCAATCAACAGCAACGACGGGTAACCTAAACGGATATGCAAAAGCGTGCGTTTATTAGGTTTAGGGCTGCGTGAATTTTTGATACCTTACTCATATAGCTATAGCCGACATACATGTACATTGCTAGCAACCGTTTAATTTCATTCCTGTCGTTTTAAAGAGATTGCTGAACAAGTTCGGATCACTTGAAGCAGGTAGATGCACCCCACAGATAAACCGTTATTAACACCACCAGAGGAATTTAATAGCAACACTAAAGCTATGCCACCGTACAAGTTACCACATTTAAAGCATAACAAACTGCTTAACCAAACCATTCAAACCGACGTCCAAACTATCAAAAACTGTATTAATGACGACCTTTATAAACCCATGCATCCAAATGAGAACTCTCCCTCGTCTGCCTCGACAAATACGTCAACTCCCGTTTCCACACCTGGATTATCATTGGGAGAGGAGTCTGGGCCAGCATGTGACGTTAGCCCACATACTCAAACAAACGAGACCACAACACAGCAGCAACCGTGCTTGAACACCATGCCCCCCAAAAATCCACCCCCCCTCAATACCCCACCCGTGGATTCTGAAGATATTGGTGAAGAGGAGGACATCCACGATTACAAAAAAGGAGGCTACCACCCCTGTAAAATTGGGGACACATTCAAGAACGGCCGGTACATTGTTGTTCGTAAGCTTGGCTGGGGTTATTTCTCCACTGTATGGCTTGCTAAAGACACCCACAATGGCAACCAGTTTGTTGCTATCAAAGTAGTGAGGTCAGCTCGTGACTACATGGAAACTGCAATTGATGAGGTGCAACTTCTTAAGAGGATAGCCAATGCTGACCCTATGCACCCTGGACGCCATTTCATTGTCAGTTTGTATGACCAGTTTTTGCATACCGGACCCAACGGTGATCATATTTGCATGGTTTTCGAGGTCCTTGGTGAGAATCTACTTAGTTTAATGAAACGATATCATTACAAAGGATTACCACCAAAACTTGTAAAACAGATTACCATCCAAATCATGGTCGCTTTAGACTACTTGCATCGTAAATGTGGCATTGTTCATACCGACATCAAACCTGAAAACGTATTAATCAGAATCAGGGACATTGACAGGGTCCTCGAAGAGGATAATAGTATGGAAGATGTCCAACCTGCAAAGTCACCTTATATTTCTGACGAGGCATTTGGTGAATCTTTTATCACGAGCTCAAAGCCATTACCATCTCCCTTGCATAGCAGACGCGTGAGCGCTGTTGATTTGACGAAACAAGATACTCCGAATCCATATATGACGGAACTAAATATGCATGAATTCGGTTCCTCGCAAATGAGATTAGATCATGGTCTTCATAATTTAGCAAAATTACAAATCCAGGCCCACAAATTAGCCCAAACGGGGTCCCCATTGCATTTCCAAGCTGGTTGTAGCGCGCAACCAGATAGTGCCACCAGCTCTAGATCAGGCTCTGTTGCTGGTTGGGACCCTGATGATGAAGTCACTGCCTTAGAAGATGATAAAGTTGTTGTTAAGATCGCTGATTTCGGCAATGCCTGTTTTGTTGATCATCATTTCACTGAAGACATCCAGACAAGACAGTACAGAGCACCAGAAGTTGTATTAGGAAGCCCTTGGGGTGCTAGTGCTGACTGTTGGAGTTTAGGTTGTATGATTTTTGAACTTATTACGGGTGAGTATCTGTTTGAACCTCAATGTGGTCGATCTTATACGAAAGATGAGGACCACATTGCTCAGGTGATGGAGTTGTTAGGGCCATTACCACCATGTTTAATGCAGGGAAAGCAAGTCCCTAGTTTTTTTAACGATGACTACAGTTTGAAAAACATTTCTAAATTGACAGTGTGGCCATTGTTTGATGTGTTGACCAGCAAGTACAACTTCAGTCAATTAGAATCTAAGCGTATCTGTGATGTCATTCTGCCGTTATTAAAATTGAACCCAAGAGAAAGAGTGGATTGTGGGTCAATTCTTGGAAGAGAATGGTTACAGGGTGTTGCTAAATATAGTGATTTGGCAGAAGAAGTCGCTTTTTTCAGGAAAACTTCCACAGCAGAAATTCCAGGTTGGTATACAGAAGCGCCTAAAACCGAGAGTGAATTTGATGATTCAGAACCCAAGGACTTAAAGGCTTTATTGGCGAAGGTGTTAGCTTGACTATTGGTTTTATATTCTGTTTATTATATGTGTGACTAACAATAGAGGATATCCGAAAGGGAAAGGAATAGAAATTCAAGGGGAAAATGTACTTGGAAACCTTCTCTGTTGGGAACAAAGTGTTACCTAAAGGCGATTTATTATTTTACGTTTTATTTGCTTTGTCGTATGTATAACATGTATTCATGAGCTTTTTTTTTACCTCTTCTTTTTCTTATTCTTTATAAATTACATAGAAGTTATTTAATATCTTAGTTCTATATTCTTACGTCGGTGGTGGTCGCCGGCTATCGATATGCACAGACGTTATAATCATACCTTTACAGGAGAACCTCCGTCGTTTAAAGTCATTATGCGGTATGTATGTATTGACATTCCGGAGGTTAGGGCTAGGGCCCCGTACTTATACTGATCGGTGAAATATATTATGTAAACGTATTACCAATGCACCGTTGAAAGTTAAACCGAAACTGATACTGTGTGCTATAAATAACCACCTATGAAATAAGCAGAAGAAGGGGGGAGTAAAGGGGCTAACGGTATGAAGGCCGCAACCCAACTAAAAACTCCATAAAGCGGCTTTGATATGAAAACAAAGTGTCTAAATCATTTAATTATAATATAAGTGTTATTAAATATAGGTTAATTAATCAAAACATGAGTTGATGATAAATACTATACTGTGTGTAAAGAGTGACACCACATTGAAAAAGTGCACCACAGTACCTTTTTTTCGTTCTATTTTGTTCAGTGCTTTTATTTTCATATAGATTTTGTTTCTGTTTTTTTCTTTTTTCATTTGGAATTGAAGAATTTCATATCCGCCAAATGCCCTAAGCAACAGGATTCATGCCCATTTACCGAGCAATGCCATAAGACCAGCACCCCAAAGGAAAACGAACAATTGTAAAGTCAACATCCAAACATTCTTTGTTCTTACAGGATTGAACATGAAATCTCTAGCTAATAACTCAACAAATCCAGTGTATAACAAAATACCAGCAGAAATACAGTCCAAACAGCCCTGTACAACTAACGCAGTGTAACTAGAGTCTCTGTAAGTGGTACGTACTCCAATACCGATGGCAATAGCGATAGGTGTAGTCAAAGCATAAGCGAAAGAACAAACATAAGGAACCCATGTCCTGTTATTAGGGAAAGGAATCATAGACATTCTAGCACCAATACCGAGACCCTCGAAAGCTTGATGGAAGACCAACACAGGGTACAAAGTGCCATACTCCTCTGAAGAACCCAAAGTCAAACCGATCATAACTGAGTGGAAAAGAACACCGAACTCCAAAATAAGGAAACCAGCGAACTGTCCGTGGTAGTCGTGCTGAGCGCTGTCAACAGATTTTGTATCCTCCTTAACCTGCTTGTCAGTAGAGCTGAGACTAGTACCGCTAACCTGACTCTCAGAATCGTCACGAAGCTGAGTGTGGTCGTGGATGCCAGCGTGGCTGTGGCCATGGCCATGAGAAGCGTCAGGGTGACCATCGTGGACACCAGGGATCTGGTCCATGTGGTCGTGAACACCATACCAAATATCAGCAAAGTAGTCACAGTACGCGTCAACAAGGAATACACCAACAGCAGAGGAGAGCATAATAGCAGCAGCCCAGGGGTACTCAGCCCAGTCGCCGGTCATACCGACACAGGAGTTACTACCAATAGCAGAGTAACCAGGCTCTAATAAATGAATGAAAGCAGTTGCTACAATAACACCAGAACCAAACATCTTGGCTATTGTGTAAACAACTTCAGGGATGCGCATCCATTTGACCCTTCTAGCGACAACAGGGAAAAGTGTAGCGATCAATGAGGTAGCTAAAATAACGAAGATAGCAGAAATACGGCCGCCGAGGGAGCCATTGTACTCGTTTTCACCGAAGTAAACACCTTGGAGAACACAGACTTTCCAGGCCTCATCAGGTCCTTCTTCTTCGTGCTCGTGATCGTGATCATGCTCCTCTTCTTCTTCCTCTTCTTCTTCTTCTTCGTGAGGGATACCAAGAATCACTTGGTTAGGGTCCCATTGTTTCCACCATACGTCCGACATTGTATAATTAAGAGAAATTTAAAGCTATTTTAAAAGACAGCTGTCAAAATTAAACTGATGATAATTCAATTGCAACGGTTTCAGTCTATCTTATAATCGAAACCGGTAACAAGTCCAGTCGGGTACTCACTGGGTTAGGGCGTGAAAAAAAGACGGGACTCAACTGGCTGGCCGCAAGTATAGTAGGGTACTCACCACTTATTGGTATGGTACTCCAACGGCTTGAAAAAAAGCAAGGGAGGGGAAAATTCAAATTGAAAATGGTGGGGGGGGATGTTTAATTTGCGTTATTCAGTTTTGCTGTTCGATATTAATCTAGTAGACGTAAAACCACAATTCAGAAAGAATCTGATAGGGGGATCTGTACTTGTAAACAGTAAGCTAGCGAGTGATAGTGACGATGTGGCTGCATAAACCTAACCTTGATAAAAATAATTCTGTTTAATTGGCTGTAGTCAAGGTACCTTTGACAAAATCTTGCATATGGAATATGTGTGATGTTAGGGAAGAGTAATAATAAGATATACCAATGTTCTAAGTGGGGTTAATTTTACACGAAATCTGGATTCAAAAGATAACTACTTTGAATGCAAGTTTAATTTAATTTATTTATTGCTTTATAGATCTACTGATACGCTGTAGTGCGTATACTTTTAGTTCTGATTTTTAGGGCGGCTATTTATACACTTTATAAGTAACGCGAATCTTCTTTGTTCTATTAAAATAATGAAAAACCATGTGATCTTATTCACCGGAAATGTCATTTTTTTTTTACGGCGAGTCTAGAATGAAATGATATGGAATTAAAACGAGATTAACAACTGAGCAATTAGATGAAGCCGTTGCAATGATAAACCGTTGAGATCACCTACAGACTGTAAATCTCAACCGTTTGGTTTCTATACGCAGCAAAAATCGCGCCCATGTATATATGCTTAATGTGTTGTTTATGAGTACTAGAAAACTCAGGACCTCACAATTGTCATCTAAATCATAACCTGTAATGTTTTAGTTACAAATTCAACAACTAGATCTTTGTTTACTAGTTACTTATGTATTAATTGGTAACCACCGAGACCACCGTTAAAGTATGTATATATAGAGAAATCACTGGACGATGCAAGTACTACGCAACGATTATACACTTACATAAGAGTTTTTATTGCCCGCCTGCCTGCCTGCGTCATAGTAATGACCCTACAGGAACTGCTCAAAGAGCAAGAACAAATAGAAGAACGTATTAATAGCATAGCCCTAGAAGAGTCTAAACCATTCCTAACTAAAAGAGATGAAGAAGTACTTACAATCCCTCGATTCTGGAGCAATGTTTTCTACCAATGCGAGTCAATTCAAGAGTTTATAATCCCAGAAGATTGGCTGCTCATTAAATGTATAAACAAAGTTAACGTAACGAGATCATCACAAAACCCATACGATTTTGTTTTTGAATGTGAATTCTCTCCTGAAGTACGATTTTGTAATCAGAAATTGACGAAGTCCTTTATTTGGAATAAACCTAAGGATCGCTCAGATACTGGTTATTTCTCTTCTAATGACGAATTAGAAATCAACTGGTCAGAAGTTCCTGGTGAAAACGAAAAAAGCATTTTACGGTGGTTCGAGTATACAACCACTGATTCTCAAGAAACTCGGGAGAAGTTCACGAAATTCGCACAAATTTTATGTGATGAAATTTATGGTAATGCTTTAGATCTTTATGTACAGGCTACAGATCCTGAAGCTTTTGTTGAAGAATTCGATATAAATAATGTAGATAATTAAAGAATAAACAGTATAGGAATTGGGTTTTAAGAAGCAGATCGTAGTATCTTGGTGGATAGGTTTAGTAATATCATTAGATAATGATATTTATAGTTTATCACGTGATGTTTTACATTGTATCCGCGCTTCACTTTTTTTCCTGTTAGCACAATCTTTCATTTCGAAATCTTGTTTTCATACACATAAAAGTTGAAATTTTGGATGTTTCTTCTGTCTTTTTCTTTCTTTGTTCGACGTCATCTTTGATGTGGATACGCGTATCTTTATAATATGAAAAGACAACAGAACCGACATGTATACACGTAACTAACAAGTATTAGCAAGTACTTACTATTAAAATAACCTCTAAAAACTCTTAAAAATTACAAGTATGTAACACTTTAATAAACAGTACTTTTAATTTTATGTACATTCCATTTGTAAACTAATGTTTCACACATACTGTTAAGTGTGAGACCCCAATCACCCGTGACCTAACCCTGATTATATATTAATGAGTATATATACATATATGTCCCAGCACCCCAAATCCCATCCCTTCTTCATCATTATTAGTTGCCGCACTCTACTTCTGAATGAACTTCCCAGGCTTCAATGGTAACTTTGCTAATGACGATTTAGCTCATTTAATGAACGCACTTGCCGGCGACCCAACTGGTGGCTCTGGGTGGCCCCCTACTGGAGGATTCCCCGGTGATGGCGTACACTCTAATGGCGTGAGTCCTTATTCGAACCGAAGATTATTGATTAAAGTAGCCAAAGAGTATGAGGAGATAGCCCTTTATATTGATTCAGTAGACGAGGCACTAGATATCTTAGAAGAAGGACCTCACCGGCTACTTCATGGCAATGAGTTGGAAAAAGCGATCAGTTCTCTTGTATATCTTCTCTCCTGTGATGTTCCAGTAATCGATGAACACATTGGAAGCATTCTAGCCATCTTTGCTCTTATTTTCTTTGACCCTAAGATCGTTTCGGAAGTAGTTGTTTTCCCCATAACAAGTGTTATCAACAAAATGATGTATGTGTTGCATGAAGTTTCTCAGGTGACGCAGACAATTCTTCTGAGTCTTTTGGGTGATTTAGCCGAGTTTCAGGACGTTGCTGTTGACCAAATGCTACTTGGTAACAATGATATCGTGTCTAGTATGATCCAAATTCTACCTGAGTGCATGGATTTGGAAACTACTGAGTACATCGTGAGGCTTTTTGAAAGGGTCGCAATGGTTGGGGACGTCGACCTTTTCCAGGAACGAATCGTCATTCCTCTTTTAGATCGGTATGAAATGATGGACAATGTCGTCCGTAAACGGATTTTGGTTATTCTTCATGTAGCCGTTGAAGATCCTGATATGAAGTCTTCAAATCTGTTGCTGAAAATCCTCCACAAGTTGCCTACTCAGGACATCATTGAAGCTCATAAAGTAAGAGCATTTATTGGACTTTGGGGTGCATTGAACAACTTCGACAAGTTTAAACCCCACTTCACTAAAGAAGTTATGAATTCAGTTATCATAACTTTGGATCCATTTGATAGTTTTTTCTACTGTCGAAACTTGCATTTTCTTATGCAGCTCAGCGAAGAAGCTGATGAAATCATGCATGATCGTGCAGCGCTTGTTACTCGTGTTTGTGAAACGATTTTCAGTGTTCCTCCTGAAACCCCTGAAGCTTTGCCGAAATCTATGGATCCTAAAAAGTCCGCAATTGCAATTTTGTTATACTCGCTTCCTCCTACCAGAAGTCATCCTAAAGTCGACTCCCCGTTCAGAATATATCCTGGAGTGAAAATTCCGAAATTTGTCAACAGAAGCTCGTTTGTTAGCCCGAAAAGAAGACCAATTGAACACGGACTTGAGATGTGTCAGTCAATGGTCAAAGTAGTCGAGACGTTTTTGTTGGATGCATGCGAGGGGCCAACTTTTTTCACTTCTGGTCTTTGCTTGATTGGGATGATGTCGTATTTAAGCACGCAGTACAAGGACGAGTTCGTCAATTTCGTTAGGAAGTATGAGATCATTGGTTTGATCTGCAGAGCACTTGACGAAGTCAAACTTCCTATTTCGGTGGTTACAATGCTTGCTGATTCTTCTTTGGAGTTACTGGACTTCCCTGAGTTAGTGGTGGACATGCGACTTGAGAATGTTGCCGGTAAGTTGAAATATGCTTCTAAGCGTGCTTGCAGCTCTGTATATGAAAAGGCAGCGGTTAATTCACGGTACGGTGACCGTAATCTTTTAGGTGAAGCTAACCTTATGAATGTCACCAACAAGATCATTGAGTTGATTGAAGAGAAATCAGCATCTCATACTGCTGGCTCTAAATCGGTTAAGGATGTTGTTACCTCAATGGACAGTCCTGACTATGAAGTCGACGATTTGCTTGGGTTCCCGTTAACTGAATTATTAGATGCTGGATTCCTTGAGAAACTGAACAGTACCTCAAACTTATCGTTCTTTTTGAACAGAAAGTTCATGAGGTTGTTACAGAGTGTGCTTTCAAGAACAATTACTTTTAAACATGTTCGCCAAAAGGTTTTTCCACTCGACAATCTTATTGGATTTAATCTTCATGACCAAATCAAACTTACTTACGATCCCTTACCAGGAGGCAACCGTCATATGCTCCCGTTAGCTGGTTATCGTTGCACAGTGACAGTGACCCCTTCTGTATTGAAGGACTCTTGTGTACTCAATCTAAAGAAACCTGGATTGGAAGAAAGTTTAGGTGTTCCCGTTTCCCAGGGTGTGTTCAAGTTCTATTACAATGGCATTGAGCTGCCTCAAAACACACATGCATGGACTTGGCTTCAGGATGCCAAAGACAAGACAAAGTGTCATTTGCATTTTGATGTTGTTAAGCCTTCCGAGGATGCTGATAGTAATATTGATAGTTTCAATGCCAGCAAGTTAAACTTAGACAAGCCAGAAGACAACATTTTTGCTAGAAATGCCTTCAACAAGGACGTTTTTGATGAGAAAAAACGGTACATTTTTGATTTGATGAAGAAACTTTTTGATCTCAATACCAAGCTGGACTACAGAATTCCTGAAGAAACTTTCCACAATCAGAAACTTAACACTCTGATTTTGTCGTGGCTTGACTCACCTGTCCATGTTTATGCTCGAGCTCTTCCTGATTGGATATTCACTGTTGTTTTAGAGTACCCCTTCCTAGTTCCAATGCAAACAAGACTTTCATTCTTACGTTCAACCTCACTTCTTTGTTTTGAAACCGGCTTCCATTTACAACAAGTTAGTGGCATTAACTTGACCGCACTCGGCAATCCAATGACGCTCAAGGCAAACGTTTCTCAACATGCAAAACCTAAATGGTTCCAAATTGAACGTAAAGACGTTTTCAGAAGTGCTATGGAGTTGCTCAAGCGTAAAGACATCCAAGATCCTGGCTTCAATATCAGGTTCAAGAATGAAGACGGTACTGGCAGAGGACCTACTAATGAGTTCTATACAATTGCTTGTGACAGATTTTGTGATCCAAACAATGGTATGTGGTCAGAAACCCCTAATGGTTTAGTTCCTAGATTCTATGGACGTCAACGACCGCATGATGTCCTGGAGAAGTTCTACCTTTTGGGTAAGTTTATTGCACATGTTCTTTTTGATAAAAAGATCATCGAACTAGGTGTTAGTCCCATTGTTTTTGACGCTCTTTGCGGTAATGTAGACGTCTCCCTGGAGGGTCTTCACAAGTACGATCCTGATCTAGCAACTTCATTAGAAAACATGCTTAAGGCAACTCCGGAACAGCTTGAGTCTGCAAATTTGTTCTTTGTTGATCCTAGGAACAATGTTGAAACAATTGGCATGGGCCAATCTGTTAGTGTTGACGCTGAGAACGTTGTTGATTATGTGGACGCTATAGTGCAAGCTTATATTGGTTCTGGAATAGCCACCCAAATAGACGCACTCAGAGCCGGAATTTGTACTAGACTCTGCAAAAAGAGCATTAACATTTTCAGCACACACGAATGGACAATGATATGTGGTGTACGTGAAGACGATGAGTGGACTGAGGAGAACATGATGCAACATATCAATTTAGATACTAAAGCAGGGATTAGTGAAGCTATGCGTGACACATTCAAACAAGATTTCATTAACGTGTTAGCCTCGTTTGATTCTTTAGAAAGACGGAAATTCTTGATCTTCTGTACTGGTGCTTCTAAACTTCCTCGTGGTGGATTTGCTGCTTTAGACCCGCCATTGTCTGTTTTGATCACGTATACTGAGACACTGTCAAGCCCTTATGTTGATACTTTGCTGCCTACTGTTATGACATGCATGAATATCATGAAGGTCCCAAGTTATTCATCGAAGGAGGTGCTTGAAGAAAGACTTAAATACGCAATTGCTGAGGGGTCTAATATATTCACTTTAAGCTGAATTTGTTTAAACTCGTGAATCTCGAGGAACATTGTTCTGTGCCTTTATTGCCTATCTTTTTGATCTTATTATTCCTTTCACAGGAATGTGAAACGCAACTGGCTCTTTAGTTTCTTGTTCTGTACATCGAATGCAGACCGACGTTGCCGTTCACACACAAACAGAAAGATACATACATAAACATTTACATAGATTCATATCTGTTTACTACAGTGATTGTTTATGCTACTTTTGTAAAAACTACCACCTTTTTTTCCCCTTCCGAGTGGTTCCTTTGTAACCCGCCAAAAACAACAACAACAACTCGTATTATTACGTTACGCTCTGCACATTCTAGACGCACCCTTCCTCCACCCCCCAAACCTTAACCTGTAGCGTAACGCCAATGCAATGCAGAGTCCCGTTACTAAGCTGTAATAGACACCTGGTCGAGACCAGTGCCCTCAGCAAATATATTGCAGGAACCCCCCCGAATACCACGTTGATATGCAAGTTCCACGCGAGAACTTCGTCTCGCGTCTCTACTACATGCTTGACAATCCCGATTTCCATGATGCTGTTCAATGGAGTGAATCAGACGGTAAACCTACATTCTTAATTCTAGATCCCTCAACATTCCAAGAAAAGATTTTAGTATCTGAGTTCAGACACGTGAACTTCTCAAGTTTTGTTAGACAACTGAACAAATACGATTTCCACAAAATAAAATTCAAGACTCCCAAAAGCAGAGTTTGGGAGTTTTACCACCCACTTTTCAGACCTGAAAATAGGGACAAGCCATACTTAATCAAACGAAAACAGCTGCCCTCCAGGAAACCAAAAGATGAAAAAATAGAACCAGTTAAATACCAACCAGAACCGGAAACATTCGAATTGCAATCTCAAGTTGCAAATTTATGCACTCGAGTTTCTCAATTAGAAGCTCATAATTTACAGTTGTTTAATGTTGTTAATATGCAGCAAGACTTAATTGAACGGTTAACTAAGGCTGTGGAACTGCCAGACCTGAATTTACCTTTGACTTATAAATCTCACGAGAGGGACACTGTTTTGATTGCTATAGACAATCCTCAAGCACGGTCAATTCTTACGAAGATTTTGCAGAACCTCAATTTTGCAGTGGAAGCATTAGATAACGGCACTGATCTTGTGAATCGTGCCGAGGCGAATGAGTATAGATTCATTCTCGTTGATTTAATCCTGAAATATTTAGATGGCGTAAGTGCAATTGAGGTGATACGTCAGTCTAATAATGATATTCCTATTTTGTTGATCATGGATTACTCGCAAACTGAGTCTGCCTCTGATTACGTGCAAAGAGGTGCGTCTGCAGTTTTGTATAGACCGTTTACACAGAATGACTTGTCTAATGTATTAGCAAGTATTCAATAATAAGTTTGGCCGTTAGAACAGTAAAGGGGAGTTTTTTGTGATTCTATTTTAATAACTATGTACAAACTATTTGCATGAAGAAAGGCGCTTTGTGGCCTCCATTTAAAGCTGCTGGTTCCACACATACTTACCATTACTATACGTATTCATATGTATTTATGCATGTGACGTGACCCAAATTGAAGTTTATACAATCTGATCCCGTGACTTGACATTTGTGATTCGCCATTTGTGATTCGCCATTCGCCGTTCGCCATTCGCCATTTGTGATTCGCCATTTATGATTCGGGATTCGGGATTTATCATTCTCATCTGTCATTCAAGATCCGTCAAAAATTACCCATTTAGAGCTGATTTGCTTTTCGTTTGATTCTTGCTAACTAATCAAGGCCAATCAGTATCGGCGTATAATCGATTTCGTAATATGTAGACCGCCCCCCCCAACCCTGCTGACGCGATCATGCATGCTCTCTTAGTCAATCACCTGATTGATCGTCATTTCAGCTCCTTTATATACCTACACTGACGCAGTTCAGCGTTAAAAGACTAAACTAGCAACGTTCCAAACAACCCCTAGTACACCCCTTTTAACCCGCCCCTGTTCACTGTAATTTTTTTGTTGAAATGGGACTTCTTTCTTTAGGAACGCCTCTCTCGTGGAAAGAAGTAAGTGATCTTTCTGACCACGTTCGTGAACACGGAATCAACCAGTTGCTAGCAACGATTTCTAAGTACAAATCCCGCGAGAACGACGCCCTTTTATGGGGAGACGAAATCGAGTATATTGTTGTTAAAATGAGTAATGATAAAGCCACTCTAAGTTTCCGTCAAGAGGATATTCTCAACAGACTATCTGAAATCCCTACGGACGTGAATGTAAGTTTCCACCAAGAATTCGGTCGGTTCATGATTGAGTCTACACCTCGTCACCCATTTGATTACCGTTGGAAAAGTTTAGTGGATCTCGAAAATAACATGAAACTCCGTCGTGAAATTGCCCTTAAGTACTTGAACAACGACGAGAAATTGGTTACTATCAGCAGTTACCCTATGCTTGGCGTGGGTCACTTTGCTGACACATTCAACAAACCACAAGGTCCAATTACCCAATCCCTCTTTTTGCCTGACGATATTATCAACTTGCACCCGAGATTCCCTACTCTTGCTAAAAACATTAGGGAACGTAGAGGTAAAAAAGTAGAGATCCAGCTTCCCGTTTTTCAGGATGAGAGAACCCCTAACCCTTGGGTTGACCCTCTAACCACCGAACGCCCTGATGGTGTGAGCCCGCATAAAATTTACATGGACGCCATGGGGTTCGGTATGGGCTGCTGCTGTTTGCAATTGACCTTCCAGGGAAGCTGCATGGACGAGGCGCGTAATATTTATGACGCTCTTACCCCACTTACTCCTATTTTCCTTGCCCTGAGTGGTGGTTCTCCTATTTTTAGAGGGACCCTTGCTGACCAGGATGTTAGATGGAACGTAATCAGTGGAGCTGTAGACGACCGTACCGATGAAGAGAAGAAGACAGTCTCTAAATCAAGATACGACAGTGTTGACTGCTACATCAGTCGTACTAATCCAATCCTCCAAAGGAACGTTGATTTGTATAACGACATTAACGTCATCACTAACTCTAAAGTCTCGAAACAGCTCGCTGACGCTGGTTTGGATCCTCTTCTTGTACAGCATTACTCGCATTTATTCATTCGGGATCCGTTGGTCATCTTTGAGGAGTCTATAGATCAAGACGATAATGAGTCTACTGATCACTTCGAGAACATCCAGAGTACTAATTGGCAAACCATGCGTTTCAAGCCTCCTCCCAACAAAAATATTGGCTGGAGAATCGAGTTTAGACCTATGGAAGTCCAGTTCACTGATTACGAGAATGCTGCGTACTGTGTATTTGTTGTTTTAATGTCCAGAGCAATCTTGAGCCAGAACTTCTGTTTCTATCAACCGATCTCCCAAATCGAGGAGAACATGAAACAAGCTCATAAACGCGATCCTGTTCACAATTCCAAGTTCTATGTGCGTACTAACGTTACTAACCAAACTGCAGAGACCAAACCTGAGTTTGCCCTCCTTACCTTGAACGAAATTATTAATGGATGCGATAAGTTTACTGGTTTAGTACCCATTGTCCGCAACTTCTTGTTTGCTATGGACGTTCCCACTAATGTTATGTGTGTAGTGGATAGGTATCTCGATTTGCTTAGTAAGCGTGCTAGTGGTGAGCTTCTTACTAACGCTTCTTGGATCCGTAAGTTTGTTCAAAACCACCCTGATTATAAACACGATAGTCAAATCACCGAGAAAATCAATCATGACTTGGTTTGTGCTATTGATGAGATTGCACGTGGTGGCAGTGCTCCTGATTTACTTAACTTAGAGCAGACCAATTAACTGGATATGTAAGTGGCTATAACTAGTTAGAAAAAAGAAACAAAACGAAAACGAAACCAGATTTGTGGTACAAACAAAAAAAAATATTGATTTGTATCTCATTGAGATGAATTTTGAATCTTTGGCTTTCGAATGCATATATTACCAAATTTCATAGTCCATTCCTCCCACTTTGGGTGTGTGTAAGTACTAATTATAGTTGACCCAAGTTTACATGATGATTACCTTACCTTTAATTTTCCTATACCTGCACCTTACCTATACCTGCACCGCTTACATATAAGAAATCTCTATGTCTGAAATCGAGCGCGAGTCATGGAGCTTGTCGTCGAGCAATATGGAGTACGACACCGACTCTGACTCTCAAAATGAAACACAAGCAATCCAATTAATGAATTCTTCAGATACGTGCCTTCTCAGCACGGTCCTTAATAAGGTTCTACTTATAGCGCCGTTAGCGATTACTATCTTTATTAGAGCTGTTTTAAGCCCCGAATTCAGAGTTAACGCACTTTCATGGCTGTTAATATTACCATTGACAACTGATATCACTCTTGAAGAAGGTGTCTTCCCCGCATTTATCACCTCTTCTTTAGGGTACGACAACCGAATAGTGGAACTGAATATGTTTATGGCTGCTGCACGGTCGAGATTGGGTTTAGTAACCCTTTTCCTCATTTCCTTTTATAATGACTCCCCATTGTTTATAATTTGCGGCATTTTGCAACTCACATTTTTAAATGTGGGCCTTACTTTACTTGAAAACAGTATCCCTATCCCTGAGCTCTCGCTGATTTGCTGTGCTCTGGTGAATTCCATTTTGTATATATTTACTTCTAAAGAGCTGAATTGGTACGATCCTGCTCTTGTGATTGCATGTGGACTCGGCGCTGCCGTTCCTTGTTACCCGTTCTTTTGTCAATTTGTAAAGATTTATAAGAGATCACGGGGTGAGGACCATAAACGGCAGTGGAAATGGGCTTTGGCTGTTTATTTGGTGTATTTCAGTGTTGGTGGTGTGCTTTATTTTGGATTGCTGCTGCCGTCAACTTCTGATTTGATTTCTAATATTTTCGCCAATAAGAATTTCCTACTGTTTTGGGGAGCTGTTTTATTAGTTGCATTTGTTCTAGCTTTCTTTTTAGGCGAATTTATTGGACTGGATGGACGACGTAAGATCTGGCATCTGACGTCATTATGTATGTTCCTCCCAAGTACAGTTCGCACTAGTCCGTTTACAAAGCTTTCTTTATCGATTGCTTTAGTATTGTTTTTGTGTTTGGAAGCAATTAGAACAACTGCGTTACCGCCAGTTGGCATTAAAATCCACAACTCTTTACAGAGATTCGTTGACCACCGTGATCAAAGGGGTCCAGTGATTATCAGTCATATCTACCTATTAATGGGGATCTCAATGCCTATTTTTTTGAAATCAAGCAGTGCAGGATTGATTTGTTTAGGTTTAGGAGATACCTGTGCGTCTCAAATTGGCCGCCGGCTCGGCCGATTTAGATTGTTTGGTCAGAAAAGTATCGAGGGGTGCTTGGCTTTTGCTCTTGTTTCGGCAATCGCGTTAAAGGAAACACCTTACGCCTTGGTTATTTCGCTGTTAACAGCATTATTGGAAGCAGTTACACCTTACAACGATAATATTATGGTTCCTATGTACATGCTGGCATTACAGGGTCTCGTGACGCATTAATCACACCACAAGAAAAAGGGGGGAAAGCTACATATTCACATACATAACCCTAATCTATACCACATGCATTTTTAAATGTATTATGTAACAAATCTATCATGTGCCGTATACTTTATACACCACGGAGTAAGCTCAGTGTATTCCGTTATATACATATAAATTCAGCTCATGTTAACATCAATTTCAGGAATCTGCTGCTGTTGTTTCCTTTGGAAGTTCTCAACATCATCAACTTCCCAAATAGCCACACCCTTTTGGTCAGCAGGATCAATTGGTTGTGCAATTCCTCTTAAGAACTTTTTGGCAGAGGCAATTGCCATATCTGTACTCAAATTAACATCAGCGTCTAAAATTGCCTGTGAAATCCATTTAGGCAACTGGTCTCGCTTTCTAGCGAATCTACGATCAGCAAGAACCATGATTCCGTAATCATCTTTACCACGCAGTACCCTACCTAAACACTGTGCAGCGTGACGCATAGCGTCGAATGACAAGAAATCGTTCTCTCTAATGTTATAATTGTTTCTTAAGAATTCCAATCTTGCCTTTAAGATTCTCGATTCAGTATACTGGAACGGCACACCAATCATAAGTACAGTTCTGCCGAAATGATGATCAAAATCAATTCCCTCACTAACTTTACCTCGAGCGACAGAGAACATTACGGCACCTCTACCGTTATTACATGCAGATCTGAAAGTTTCCAAAGCTAAAGTTGTTTCCTGAGCGTCTGGTGTTTCTACTAAAATCAGTTTATACTTCCAAACTTCGTCTAGAATCCCCATTGTCTGCCACATTGAAATGATCGACTCCATATACAAATAAGACGGAAAAAACACAACTAAACCATCAGGTGTTGCCTTTGTAAACTCAATCAACAGGTTACCGTAGTTACGCACAACACTAGGATCATTACGAATCTCGAATTGAGAGGAAATTGGTACTTGATCTGAGCCCTTAGTAACCACCAATGGTAAGAATGCTCTTCTAGAAAGTGACATTGTATAACTTTCCTGCAACAAAGTTGTGAAGTTCATCATTCTAGGGTACATATCTAATGGTGAGATAGTACCCGATGTAATAATAATGCTGTCAAATCTATCAACCACCGGCTTTATAGCGATACTAGCATCCAAACACGTGAATCGTAAAATAGGGTTAGGTACAGTTGCCTGTTCAGTTTCAAAAGGTTCTAAAATCAACATGAATCCCTGTTCATAAGTAGACACTAACGTCGCAAAAGTAACAATATCCTTAACAGCAGTAAACTCTTGTAAATTAGTAAGTTCTAAAGTGCGCACCAAAGAATTGAGTCGTTCAGTGCAGTACTTCAGCGGCTTTTTGTCAATGTACGTAATCTCCTTTAAATGCTTAAGGAAACTAGCTGGAGTCTCAGAAATAACATGCAAAATCTTCATTCTTGTTTTCAAATATTCAACAAATCTCTTTAAAAACGCAACGAAGTGTTCAGCTTTACGAATTGAGCCAGGTACAGCATCAGCTGCTAAGTCAGAGGGTAACACCGGATTCGACATGAAAAGATCCATCTCTCTATCTGCTTGTGCTTGCTGTAATCCAGCGACCAATTGATCATATTCACTCCTTAGTCTTTGCTGGTCGTTTTCTTTAGCTTGGTTCACTGCATCGCCTAATGATGTAATCCCTTTGTACGCCTTTCTAAGGTTATCCTCAGTTAAATCAATGCTCAGTGACTCAATGCAAACGTTATCAATATTATGAGCCTCGTCAAAAATAACAATTGACTCCTTGGGGAGATCTCTGCTTACTCTTTCTGAAATCTTAGGATCAAGCAAGTAGTGGAATGAATAAATGACAATGCTGCAGTACGAAATCATACGTCTAACCGTGAAATACGGACACGTTTTATGCTCTTCACAGTACTGAATCAAATCCTCGAAAGTGTATACACCCGGTGGAATGTAGTTATGAGGTTCGATTTCGTACATGTTCTCATGAAACTCACAGAGCTGACCGCCAGTTTGTTTAGCAATACCATTGGTCATATTTCGACACCGGTCATCAACAACAATACCGTTTCTTTCTTGTCTGACTTCTGGGTGGATACAGAGGTTTTTACGACTTGTTAACCCTAACCCTCTAAAGTCCTCTTTATACCCTAGAATGCGTTCTCTATATGCCATGACATTCTGCAACTCAGCGAGTGCTTTGTCGATCTCACTCATTGTTCGGGAGCAGTAAACAATTTTACGGTGGCTGTCATAATGCATTTGGTAGGCAACAGTTACAGAAAGTAAACTTACCGTTTTGCCTGTTCCTGAGGGCATTTCCAGAATGCCAACGCCGTTGCCGTCAAGGACTTTCTTGACGTCTGTCATATACTGGTACTGTTCGGGGTATATTTTAGGATACGGGAACAAAACGGGCAGATCATCAATAAAGAATTTCATGTTAATGAACGACAGTAAGGGGCTACTGAAGCAGGGGGGCTATATTACTAAATTCAAACACACAATGAGTAAAACAAGTGACTGTATTATGTAATGACTCCCAACTGTGTTAGTCATTCACCATACACACGCGCCATAGATGGTACCACACCTGGTACCACACCTGGTACCACATGTAGTACCACACAACACAAAAAATATATTGAATAAATTAATACATAAACGTCTAAATTATACACCGAAACCATAAAGAGTACGACCGTGACGTTTCAAGGCGTAGACAACGTCAAGGGTAGTAACAGTCTTACGCTTGGCGTAATCAGTATAATGAGCGGCATCACGAACAATGCGCACAAGGAATTCACGGAGAATATCACGGATGTTATCATAAATCAAGAAAGAAATACGCTTGACACCACCACGACGCGCAAGACGACGGATAGCAGGCTTGGTAACACCCTGAAGGTTATCACGAGTGACCTTTCTATGACGCTTAGCACCACCTTTGCCTAATCCTTTTCCACCTGCACCTTTTCCAGACATGTTATTTTTATTATGAAGAAAGTTTGTTTAAGGTAAATCGTGATTATTTATACTCTCCTGTACGACGCGTCAAAACGCGTTCTGTTAAATTGATCCCCTTACCCTAAATTGCGAAAGCCCTACATTTGGTACGCGTACTGCCATCTCCTTGCCTTTACTCATTACATTTGTTGAAAACAAACCAAGAAAATAAACTAAAATGAGCACGCCGAATTCTTCAAAAGAAAAAAACAAAAAACAAAGAACGTTATTATCGTTTTTCCAGCCCAATTCCTCTTCACCGGCTAAAAGACCGAACAGATCTCCAAACCCAAGTTCTGATCAAACGTTATTGGGTCCTTCGTCAAGTGCTAAACAGGTTACTTCTCAAGAACCGTTATCAACGGATCCTAAACCTACTGCTTTAAATGATATGCCAAGCTCTCCGCCCAGAGGTCCTTTAAAATCATTAAATGCAAGACGTAATCGTAAACCTGTTATTATGGACAGTGATAGTGACAGTAATCACGAAAACGACGACGACGAAGGCAGCGATTGGGAACCAACTGCTAAAAATGTACAAGATGAGGAGGAAGATTTAAAAACCGAACATGAACTTCTTTTTGACGAAGACAAGAGTGAAACCAAACCCAGGCAAACTAAACGCAAATCTCCACCAAAACCTAATGATCCTCCCTCACTTCCTAACTCTTCTAAACTAGTCACACCCACATCTGAATTCGAATGGACAGCGGATCCTAACGCTTCACTTTCTAAATACGCCATTTCGTCTGATTACACAGCATCTGAAGCGACGCGTCCACCGAAACCTAAGAAAGTCAAAATCGACATTGACAGTGAACGGTATGATTGGCTTAAAAATGTAAAAGATAAACAAGGACGTTTAGAATCTGATCCACTCTATGATCCTAGAACAATTTTAGTGCCGCAATATGCTTGGGCTAAATTCACACCTTTTGAGAAACAGTACTGGGAGATCAAACAGAATTTGTGGAACACTGTGGTGTTTTTCAAGAAGGGCAAGTTTTATGAACTTTATGAAAATGACGCTCATATTGGCCACACTGAATTTGATTTGAAATTAGCGGGTGGTGGCCGTGCTAATATGTCATTGTGTGGTGTTCCTGAAATGTCATTTGATAACTATGCTAGTGCGTTTATTGCCAAGGGGTATAAAGTAGCCAAAGTCGATCAAGCAGAAACAGCTTTAGGCAAAGAAATGCGGGATATTCAAAACAAAAAGAAAGAAGAAAAAATTATCAAGCGTGAAATGAAGTGTGTATTGACTGCTGGTACATTGACGTATGGTGGAATCCTTACTAATGATTTGTCACAGTACTGTATGGCTATTAAACAGGATGGATTGAATTTCGCAGCGTGTTTTGTAGATGCTGCAGTAGGCCAGTTCTTTATTACTGAGTTTTGTGATATTAGTAGTGACTACCCAATGCTTGAAACGTTGTTTGCCCAAACACGTCCTCGTGAATTAGTAATCCAAAAGCACAACCTGGATAAGTATGCCTTAAAAATCATCCGGTCACATACATCCACCAACACAATTTGGGAAATTGTTGATCCTGGTACTGAATTCCCAGATGCTAACACGGCTAGAAGAGCAATTGAGTTTGGAGAGTACTTTGAAAATGATTCGGTGCCAGTAACTTTACAGCAGTGTATGGAATCTGATTTAACCGCTAGTTCTGTGGGTGCTTTAGTTCACTACTTAAAAACGCTGTTGTTAGATAGGGAGCTGCTTGGGTTGGGTAGTTTCATAATCTACGACGTGCTTACTACTAATCAAGGTTCGGCAATGTTACTGGACGGTCAGACTTTACATAATCTGGAGGTATTCGCTAATACTTGGGATGGTGGATCTGAAGGTACGCTGTTTAGTTTGGTGAATAAATGCCTCACTCCGTTTGGTAAACGTCAATTGAAAGACTGGCTTGCTCGTCCATTACAATTGAGAGAGGCGATTACTCGTAGAGCTGATGTGGTGGATATTTTCATTATGCAAGATGAAGTTCGTGATGCAATAGTACAGAAACTGAGTGGTTTACCAGACATTGATAGAATGTTAGCGAGAACACACGCTGGAGGATTGAAACCCCAGGATTTCTTTAGACTTCTTCAAGGATTAAAGACAGTTTCTCATCTTCTAAAGTGGATTAGTGAGATTGCTGATGAACATCTCCCTCAATTGAAACCATTTCTGCATGATCCTCAACCTTTAACAGAAGCAATTGAACCTTGGCTCAATGCTTTTGACGCTGCAGCCGCTAACAGAGGTGAACTTATTCCATCGAAAGGTGTCTACTTAGAATTCGATGCTGCCAGTGAACAAGTCAGTGCATGTGAACAAGCTCTTCATGAAGAACTTAAAAATATTAGAGCCGAACTCAAAATCAATGCACTGGAATTCAGAGACAGCGGTAAAGAGATTTTCCTTGTTGAGGCACCAATCAAGTATCGTAATCAGATCCCTAAAGACTGGATAGAAATGGGTGGAACTTCCAAATTCAAACGGTACTACCCTAAGAAGATCCAAAGTATGGTTAGAGAGTTACAGGAAGCCAAAGAAATTTATAATAATGCTGCCCAAAACTGTCAACAAATCTTGTACGCGAAGTTTACTAACACCAGAGACTACAAAATATACACTGATGCTACCAAATCAACGGGTACTTTAGACTGTCTGTTAAGTTTAGCATTAACAAGTATGAGAATGGCTAATCATTGTAGACCAGAACTTGTTGATGGTGATGCATTTGTTGAATTCAAGGAGTTAAGACATCCAGTTGCAACTACTGGTGACTTCATTCCTAATGATATCTTCCTTGGAAACAATGAGGCGCGCATTTCGTTATTAACTGGTGCAAATGCAGCCGGCAAAAGCACGTTATTAAGAACAACTGCAGCGTCAGTGTTACTTGCTCAGATCGGATGTCACGTCCCCGCCAAAGAAGCCAAATTAGCGCCAATTGACCGTATTATGACAAGATTAGGTGCTAGCGACAGTATTTTCGCTGGCAAAAGTACGTTCCATGTTGAATTAAGTGAAACAGCTAGAGTTCTTAACGAAGCCACAAACAGAACATTAGTTGTTCTTGACGAATTGGGACGCGGTGGTTCTTCAAGTGATGGTTACGCCATTGCTGAATCTGTTCTTTACCATTTAGCCACTCATACTCAATGTTTAGGATTCTTTGCAACTCATTATGCTAATCTCTACGATCCATTTGAGTGTCACCCACAAGTTAAACCAGAACGTATGGCGATTTTAGAACTTGAAAATGAGATTGCGTTTACTTACAAACTGGAAAGCGGCCGAAGTGCAGGATCGTTTGGTATGCATGTTGCTAAGATGTGTGGTGTGCCATTAGCTGTTATTCAAGAAGCTGAAAAAGCAGCCAGTGAACGTGAACATACTGCTAAATTAGAAAGACGTAAAACTGAATTGTCGACTGCTGTTCCATTGGGATTGATCAGTGATACAGTTTACGGTTTGCATAACTCGATCAAAGATTCTGCTTTGGATATTATGTTGTCGGAAATTGGTTATAACTAGTCAATTGTTATAGATCTGGCATAATATATATTTTATGTGCTTTATTTAGTGTGGTATAAATTTGTTATTTACTGCGGTGCCGTGGTGCTGTAGTGTAGCACGTATTACACATCTAGTTCGTATCTGGTTTTGGATCCCAATATGTTTAGTATTACAAATTGAATCACATGCACCCCTCCCAACCAGAAACGGTAAGATATAACTAAAGTATAACCATTGCGATGTCATCGATTTCGTAATCACCAACTATGAACTTCAATATTCGACAAGGTTTCGCTAACCTCCAAGACACTGTTCTTGATTTACAAGCTAATATTTCTCAGAATATCAGCCCCCTAGCTCTTCGTACCAAACAACAATTACAAGAGAAACTTCTTGGAGACGAGAACGCTACCACCCTTCCTCAAGACTATATTTCTCTTGAAACGCAATTCGAAGAGGTAATTGCTGCTAATAACGATCTCTTAAGACTACTCAGTATTTTCGAGAGTGAAGGCTATGACTACCCTCCTTCTTTCCGCGAAGTTCTCGGCAGCACTTACCGTGGATTACATGACCGAGTCTTTGCGTTAAGACAGGCAGTCAGTCCTCAAGAAGCTGGCCAAATCCTTCTTAACGGCTCTCAACAAAATCAGCCTGAACCTCCTCGTACTTTACACTTCGCGATCTCCCGTGCTTTAACTTCTCTTGGTGATACTTTAACCAATTTCAATAAGGAACACTTGTCACCTATTTTCAAGACTGCTGGTGAGGGTGAATCCGTTATTGCACAGGCTCAACAAGATCAGGATCGCAACGTTTGTGAAGTCACTGCTCAATTGCGTGAGCTGAATGCCGAAACCGAGAGATTGGTTTCCCAAGCTCGCCGTGACGTCAGCAACACTAGACTGGATCTTGACGTTAAAAAGGGCAATTTACGGAATGCTCCTCCTAATTCCCCTAAGTTAGGCTCTCTTGAGTCTGAAGTTGAAAGGGCTGAAGAGGATTTTGTTGCTGCAATTGAGCAAGCAACTACTTTGATGACCAGATCTTTGCAGAATAACAGCAAGCAAGCGGTTAAATGTTTGTTGCAGTTATTGCGTGCTCAGCGTGAGTATCATCGTCGTGCCGCTGAAAATTTGAGTACTTTGATTCCTGATATTGAAAAGTTGGAATCGTCAATTGATTATTCTGATATCAGAATTCACCCATATCCTAGCAGCGCTAATTCTAATGCGTCAAATGCAGGCACGAGCCCTAACCCTGATGAAACTAAAGTTGACGGAAACCTGAAAAAGTAGTTTATGTAATGCAATTTGCAGGCACCAACTTCTCTAAGAGTTTAAGTTTGCTAACACTCTATTGATCAATTAATTAATATTATTATTATTTAGGTTCCATTCATTTATTTCATATCACTAACACTCAATTTACTTTGATTGAGCCTTAAGAAGACGCTCAATATCTTTCTCAATACTCTCAGGTTTAACGATTGATCCGTAACGTTCGTGGACTTTACCGTCTTTACCAATAAGGAACTTCTCAAAGTTCCATTTAATACGACGAAGACCGAGCAATCCGGATTTCTGGCTCTTTAAGAATTTATAAACGGGGTCTTCATTATTACCGTTGACTTCGATCTTATTAAGCACGGGGAAGGTCACGTTATATTTAAGGGAGCAGGTCTTAGCGATTTCGTCGGCGTCACCAGGTTCTTCATTGAAGAATTGGTTACAGGGGAAACCAATGATTTCGAAATCGCCGTTCTTGCTGTACTTCTCGTAAAGTTTTTGTAAACCAGTATACTGAGGAGTGAATCCACAGTGAGAAGCGACATTGACGATCAGAACGACTTTGTTACGAAGCTGAGAGAAATCGAACTCTTTCTTCTGAGCGTCGAGGGGTTTGAGATCGTAGAAGGATTTAACAGTGTCTTGAGTCATTTGGAGGATTTATGAGGTTGTGGTTGTTTGTGGATATCCAAGTGGTCGTTTATAGATTTATAGTTATGTATTAGCAATCATGAGGCATGTCTAGGGTTAGGGCATATTGTTCTAGACCAATTGTAATTGGCTTCGTCTTTGTTTTTGATGGTTATGTATTCACGAAAGTGGCTTAACTAAACTTGCATAAAATTGCATGTGATCATGCACGTAGCGAATACTAAGTATAGCATAGCACGGGTAGATAGAATTGAATTGAATAAGAAATGTTTATTATGTACTAGTATCTTTTTGAATTGTTCTTTAAATTACTTTACTCTTCGTCTTCTTCTTGAGCGATAGTATACTCGCCATGCACATCCCATCTGGATCCATGAGCATTCTTGCTAACATACTTAACGAATCTCAACAAATCAGGATCTCTCATAATTAAAATGAACTCGTTTGCCTTAGGAATCTCGCTCAGAAGCACAGAGTCTTCTTCAGATTGACGATAAACAGCAGGATCATCGTTTTCGTCATCACCACCGCCCATCACAAGATCGTATCCACCGACGTCATCAGCAAACTTTGCAGGGGTAACAGACAAAGTGGCTTCAAGCATATCATTTGGAACGCCAGAAATAGAAGCCAAAGTAAAATCAAATCCAGGACGGAATCTTCTTAACTCAACAAATTTAGATTCAGGAATAGTAGATGTCAATTTAGCCAAGAACTCAGCAAACTCACTTGATTTAAACAGATCTCTTAATTCGGAAAGAGCACCTAATTTAGCATCTTGCTGTAAATGCAAGTACTTTCTAATATGAGGAGGGCCAGCAACGCCCCATTCTTTAGGTGTGGTGGCAGTGTTTTGAGGACACTTTTGAAGTTCCAGTTCTTCGATTTCGCTGCGAACTTGTTTCCAGAATTCAGGAGCAAGGAAATTCTCTAATTTAAGCATGCTTCCCTCAACGAATTCGTCATTGAGTTTAGTGATGTTCTCGAGAATGTCACTGTTAATGTACTTTTTCAAATCAAACTTTGGCTCTTCATTGAATGGAGCAAAAATACGTTTAGGTTCATACCCATCAACAGAAGCATGAGCCATGCCCTGCTGAATCATAGTACTCTTCAATTGGTCGGGAAGCTTGTCTTGGTACCCCTCTTCACCACGTTGAGGAACATGGAACCAACCCTGGATACTCAATCTGTCTTGGTCAACGTAAACTTCTTCAACATCATGGAAAGATCTTCCCGGCAAAATTTTGAAAAACGAGAGCTGGTTGAATTTAGGAGGAACAGCTCCAACCCAGTCATTGGCGGGGACACCCTCTCTTAGGGTAGGGTACAGTCTAAGCGCACCACCCCACTTAGGGTCCCACTCGTAATCAGGAGGTAAGAGGTAGATGATGAAAGAGATAACACGGGTAGTAATGACGTCGTCGTGAGTTAATAAATGGCAGCCCTTGTTATAATTGTTCAAGGAAAGATCGAACTTTTTGGCTGAAATTGGACCACATTTAGTAACTCGAGAAATAACGTCTCTGAATTCCTGGCTGTAAATGGCATCACGGACTTTGTGCACGGCTTCTAAAACTTTAGCCTCGGCTTCAGATAAACCGTCGATATTAAGTAAATCACCGGTTTGAATGAGTTTATAGATATCGGTTTCTTTGGGTGTGAACTGAATGTTATCAAAGATCTGTTTACGAGCCTCACGAAGAATTTCTTCGTTGAAAAGACCGTCAATGACACCGTAATTATAGGGTTCTCCTTTACTGGTTTGGGTTTCAAGCTCGGCTTGGAACTCTTCAGTGAAGATTTTCGGTTGAAGGTACTTACTAGGAGACTCAACTCTTTGTTTTTTGTTTGAATTTTCAGTAGACATTTAGGGAGTTTGTTTATATAGATGTGTTATGTACCTCTTTTATTTGACAAATTTTACTTATTTCAAATTCCCAATGTCGCTCGTATTGGGAACCGGATTAATAAAACTTTTTTTTTTTGGGGAAACTGTCGTAGGGAAGAATGTGAGGAAGCAGGGTAGGGCAGGGTAAAAATAGGGCAGGGGTACTACCCACATATCTAGTATACTAAACACATCTAAACAGATTGGTAAGTACCTACACATACACTTACTACTGCAAAAGAAGTCTGTTGGGTCTATTTCTATTAGATTATATTTTATATCTTCTCATCACAATTTCTAGTCATTTATATATATTTCATCGTCAAGTATAAGTCCTTCAAATGCTAGGCTAAGCACCGGAAGATCCGTAAAGACTAGCCCACTTCTCAAACTCTTTCAAATTCTCTGGAGAAACAGAAGGTCTGATTGTTTGCATACTACTAAGGAAATCATGCATTACAATAGGGCGTACTTGTTCAGGAGCAGCAGTAAGTAAAGCATCACCTAATGCACGTAAAGGACCCATAGCAGCGTCCTTAGCCAATGCTGTTAAATCACTACCTGAGTACCCCTGCGTCAAGTCTACTAACCTTCCGATCTCCTTATCTGTTAAAGCATGAGTTTGACGAGAAAGCAGCTTCTCAATGTGTGCCTTTCTAGTTTCTGGCTCTGGTAAGGGGATATACTGTCTGCGAACAAATCTACGCCTAGCAGCTTCATCAATTGACCATGGCAAGTTAGTGGCACCAAGCACTAACACCCGTCTAGAATCATCAGAAGATCCTGGTTTACCAGCAGCTGCTGCTTGTAAATCGCTCCACTGAACTAAAAACTCGTTTTTAATTCTTCGTGAAGCCTCATGTTCGCCGCTTCCCTGACGCTGAGTCAATATACTATCAATCTCATCAACAAAAATGATGGACGGAGCTAATGCACGTGCTAGTTGGAACAATGCTCTAACCAATTTTTCACTCTCACCCATGTATTTAGACGTCAATGAGGATGCACTGATACTGAAAAACGTAGATCTGGACTCAGTAGCAACAGCACGTGCTAACATTGTCTTACCAGTACCCGGTGGTCCAAACAACAACATTCCTAATACTGGCTCACGAAGACCCATAAACAAATCAGGTCTTAAAAACGGGTATACAACTGTTTCCTTAAGTGAGCTTTTGGCCTTTTCAAGACCAGCAATATCGTCCCATTCTACTTGATCACCTTTAATGACAATCTCGTTCAAAATCTGTTCAGCAGCTGTACGGTCAACACCTTTTAGAGTTTCTAAAGCGTGTTGTGCTCGTCTATCGAAATCATCAGAAGATAATGTTGGTAATGGTGATGGAGATGTTGAATGTGATGGTGATGAGTTAGGAGAGATCGATGGTGATCTTGCGTTAACTGCTGGTGAATTCGTCAGACTTCTAGAAGTGTTTTTCACGTTCGCGTTCGAACTGGCCTGAGCAGGTCTAGACTTTAAATTATTGTTCGAATTATTGTTCAAAGAAGGAACAGTTGGAGGTGCTGATGTTCTATAAGCATTTGAACTTGCACTTGATGATGTAGGTCTGTTACCTGAAGTAGGTATAAGTGGAGAAGCAGACGCTACTGGCCGTCTAAGTTGGTGGCCTTTATTAGCACTGCTGCGTTGATCTTGTGACTGAGACTGTGACTGACTAACAGGCATACGTACAACTTTAGGTCTTTGAACAAGTTTCCCTGTGGCTGTAGTAACAGTTTCATAAACAACAGTAAGCTTTTCTTTAGGAGGAGGTGCACTCTTCCCAATTGAAGAAGTAGGCTTTGCAGTTGGCGGACTAGGATCTCTAGGAAGTACTGGTGATGAGGGACTGCTAGATGTGTCTACTAAATGACAACCGTCAAACCCAGCAAATTCAGTAGACATTTGCATTTGAACACTTTGTTTAGCAGCACTCAATGCAGCATTTCTAGTTGCCAATGGGTCTTGTCTAGAATCGTCATGCTTAGGTTTGGGCTGCTTACGCAATGTTCTCATAGAATGTGGTGCTTGGGGTGTCTGTGGTGCCTGTAGTGCAGGTTGTGACTGTGCACCACCAGTAACGGGATACGCTTGGTAAGCCGGGTTGGGTGGATTAGGAGCAGAATGCTGTGGAAGTGGAGGTGGTGGTTTAACCGTTAATGCTGGTTTTTGCTTAACATTAGGCTCCGGTGGAGTTGAAGAAGGACGCACAGGCAGAGGTCTGCTTACAGGTGGCTTTGGTTTCCTATTATACATTTTATAAGGCATCTCCTTAACAGAAGGCATGTGGGCCAATTCCGGGTCTGATTTCGTAATCGAGAGATCCACCAAATCTGGGTACCCTGCATCCACACCGGTTTCGTAAGTATTCTTAGGAAAGTCTCCAGTGAAACTTAATGGTGGAGATTTCGCCGCTTGATTAAGATCGCTTGCTAAAGCGTCTGGATCAGTAATTTGTAAATCAGGAAGTGCAGAATCACTATTATTCTGAACAAGAACAAGTTTGGCAATGTGACTCCGACATTCCTTTTCCATGTCTGCGATGCTAATATACAAGCCCCTTTCTTGGGACGAAGTTGGTGTGCGACCCTCAAGTTGAGCAATTCCAGCAAGAATTGAGTTTAAAGTGCGATTCCAGGCTTGTAACGCCTTATCTGGCTGGAAGGAGGATTCATGTACAATACTCTGAAGTCTATTACTGTATGCGTCTGTATAAATACGTTGTAAAAGAGTTTCTAATGACGGTTTCCTTGAAAACAAGTGCATTTACTAAATTTAGCAAGGAAGGTAACTATTTTAGATGACTAACCCCATAAACATAATGGTATACAAGACGCACATCAATATGCAGTGTTTACGTTTTAAGATGCATATAAGGGGAAATAATACACACCTAATTTTTTATGAAAGAGGAGGAAATTGATTTAATACAAATATACTAGGAAAATCAGCTGGTAGTTGGCTGGTTGGTTTAATTTTAGGTTTATGTTATATTATAAGTCGAAACAATTTTAAAGTTTGCTTTTGCTATTAAAAAATCGTGAATAACCACAATATCTGCTTATGCATACCTGTACAAATGTATAGTAAGCTACACATAGTACACACATAGTACACTTATAGTAAGCTGCATGTATAGTAAGCTACATATAGTAAATATAGTAAGCTACATGAATAGATAAGCAATGTGTACTATAGGTATCTGTAGACCATATAGTTGTATACTATATCTATGTCAGTAGTAATCAGTATTACTAAAATTGACTCATGCTCAGAACTCTGAAATTAACAAGAACTCTGCAGCCGCGGCTTTTAAGCCAAGGGCTTCGGGCGTTTGCCAGTAAACCAAACGCACCTAAACCGAACTCTTCCCCCCAATCTATTTTGAATGACAATTTACTTACCAAAGCAGGTCTAGACAGTGACGATTTAGAAGACATTAATAAAACTAAAAAATGGCAAAGTACTGCTCGTGAACAAAATGAGGATTTTGAACAAATGAACTCTAAAAAATCCAGAAAATGGATACTTGCTCTTCTTGGATTAGGTGGTGTTACCGCATACTTAGCGAGACCTCTAACTGATGCTGAAAAAAAAGCACATCCTGAAGTTCTGAAATCTGGATGGGAACTTGAAGGTGTTTTTGAAAGAATTAAAGCAAGATACTTTTCAACTATGGACGCATTCGCCGCTCCAGTATTCGATAAAGTGCTTCCTGATCCATTGCCTCCTCCATATGACAGACCAACATTGGTAATTGCTGTGGATGATTTGCTCGTGAAGAGCAGCTGGACACGTAAACATGGCTGGCGTGTTGCTAAACGTCCAGGGGTTGATTATTTTTTGGGGTACCTTGCGCAGTACTATGAGATTGTTCTGTTTAGTGATAAGTACCAAACTATGGGTGCAGAAACAGTGCTTAAATTAGACCCCCTCAGGGCTTCTGTTTCTTATGCTCTGTTTAGAGAACATACCCGTTATCATCATGGCGATCTTATTAAAGACTTGAGGTACCTAAACAGAGACTTGAACAGAGTGATTTTGTTGGATGTTGATAAGAAGGCCGCTCAATTACAGCCAGATAACTGTTTATTGCTGCCGAGATGGAACGGGAAAAAGGACGATGATCTTATTAGACTGATTCCTTTACTGGAATGGATAGGTGCACATCCAATTAAGGATGTTCGTAAGGTTGTTCTTACTTATAACCAGAGTCCTGATGGTGTAATCAATGAGTTCGAAAGAAGAGATAAGTTAATGCGTGAGCAATGGAAGTCTAAAAGGTCGAGTAGGGGACTTTCCTCATTGTTGGGGATCAAGTCTAATGATAAAATGCCGCAAGACTTTATTCGTGAGGAGTCTCAAAAGAACTATTTACGGTTTAGACAGCATGTTGAGGAGTACGGAAAGAAGCTTATGGAAGAAGAGGAGCAGAGATTGAAGGAAACTATGAACAGTAAAAAGGTTACTTTGAACAAATGGATTAGTGGAGATGTTGATTCTGAAAATTCTAAGGAGAACTCCAAGGAGAACTCTGCTTGATATTTATTCTATAGCCTATGTAGTCCACTTACATTATATTATATTCTGTTCTGTGCCAGCTAGGCCGTTGGGACTCATGACGTAACACTATGCAGACGTAGACGTAGACGTAGACGTAATAACGTGTCCACAGTTATGTAAAGCATTTCTAATTACCTTTTACCAAATGGCTAAAATAGAGCTGCGCTCGTTGAAACCGCCAGCACTAACCACTGGACTGTTTCTTTTCTGTTTAATTTTGCAATTTGCTAATGTTTATGGCTCGTTAGTATTGAAACCGGACACTTTGAATTTAAATAGACTCAATTTCTTTGGTTTAGTGTTCCCTAATTTAAAGACGTTGTTAGTGCAGTATTTGCTGTTTGCGCCGATTTTAGGTATTTACGAATTACGAAATGGTACTGTGAGAGCGGGGGTTATTCTTAATGTTGGTGCGATTTTGCCTGCGTTGTTTACTTGTTTAATATGCCGTATTAATGTGCCAGTTTTGGACACGTTTCGTCAGGAACAGTTTGGTACTCTAGGTTACACTCTTATTTTCGGGTCTATTTTGGCATTACAATCCAGAAATTTCAGTTTTAAAAATGTGAATTTAGGTTATGTCGTGCCAATTGGGTTGTTTGTGGCTCTGGTTATGTATAATCCTTCTAGCTTGATCTTACGCTTTTTTGAAATTGTGTTGGGAGTTGGGCTCGGAACCGGTGTACTGGGGTTCTTAGTCAACGGGACTGCTAAACCAGTTGCTTGGATCGAGAGTAAACTTACAAGGCCTATTAATATCTTGTCTTTGATTGTTGTTTTTGTTAAAGAGCGGGATGTTAGACAAGATTATGAAAGTTTGGCTGACGATGTGGAAATGGACGCTTTAACTAATTGAATTTGAATGTGTGTGTGTGCCTATACATAGACGAGTGGACAAAGGGTGGGTGTGGTATTTCTGCTCGGTTATGTAATCAGTTGGGTACTACTACTAATCCACTTCTCCACACATCCACATTCATAGAACAATAAGAGTATCAAAGAAACGACAAAAAGTCATGAAAGCATATACACGATTGCATAATTTACTTCTGATGAATAAGTCGATTCACTCTCCCTTAGCACCATGTCCCAACGACCACTGGATAAGCTCATTAGTAACGAAGTGAGCAGCCATATTATGGGCACCTCTAAGTATGCAGTCATGTGTTCCGTTCTTTTCAACGTAATAATTATTGATTCTTGCTAAGGTTTTGAATTCAGAACACTGGTCGTGGAAACATTCGTCAGTTCCGTATACCAAACAGTTATTATCTGGCAAGATTCTAGGCCATACCTCAGGATCATGGTTTAATGGAACTGCTCTAGAGTCACTTCTGTTCTCTCCTAACCAAGCATATGTCATTCCTAAAGCAACTCTCTTTGTTATGATGTCATTTGTAGTGTTCATTGATCCATCAGTTGCAAGTGGGTCAACAAACGGAGAGATCAATGCCAAGCCGTAAACACTTTTAGGAGGAATACCATCCTGATCAAGCAACGCTGAAAGAATCAAAGTACCACCACATGAATCTCCTAACAAAATAGGCTTGTCAGTGACTCTTAATAACTGCTGGATACAAGCAACTGTTTGTCTAGTTTGAGTTGGATTAGTGGTTTCTGGTGCAACATCATAATCTAAGGCTAAAACGCTAACTCTGTGATCTTTCAGTTTCCGTGCAAGATTCGTAATATAAAAGATCTCCATGAAAAGTGGGTGGTAAACGAAACCACCACCGTGTACGTATAGTACAATAGGCTCATCAAGCTTACGATCAGGTACCTCAGAGATCCACCGCGCGGTGAACCCGTGGCCTTTGAACTCGGTATTGTACCCTTTTAACCCACGGTCAGCTAATGTGAACTTCGCAAACCATGAATCAAGCGATTTAGTAAGGGGGGCATCACCGAAAATAGATCTGATCTGTTTGAATGTGAACTTGCGGTATGTGTACCCAATCACACTATTGAAAAGTGCGTCATGAAGTGGTCTTTTAGACTCTCCAGAAAGGAAATTAGAAACGATATCGGTTGCTACTGATAATGGAAGGAAAGATCCATAGAAGAACATCGATAGGTAGTCGAATAGGTTAAGAGAGGAGCCAATCCCGGAAGTGTACTCATCGTAGTCATCGCCGAAACCGATAAAGTTCTTGACTTTGTGGTATGTTCTTATAAAGAACCATGAGTTTTTATGTCCTGTTGTCATTTTTTTGTTTTTTGTTTCTTGTTGTTGTTTTTGTTATACTTACTATTGGGTTAGTATTGATTGAGGTTCTATTGATAAAAAAATAAAAAAGTAATGGGTGGATTAGTTGGTTAAATAGTTCTTTTTGAGGCGCATTTAAACTTAATTCGGGGCCCACAAGACTCTAATCGATTCCTTGAATATATTTTAATTAAGTGTAGATAACAAATATAATGAGTTTAAAGAGTGGTTTTGGTGGTAATAGAAAATGTGGCTCAATTACTGGGGAACAAGGCTTAGAATTTAAAAATGAACTAAAAGAATGACCAAAAGAATGAAAAGAATAAAAAAACGTGTTGTTGAAACTGTTCATTAAGCTGTGATCTCAACTACTTTATACATACTTATACAGTTACATAATACTATGTGTAATGTGTACATAAACGTAAACACTCCCAAAACGGAATCGATATTTTTTCGTTCCTGAAAGCACCGACACACGTAACCACTTACGAGTGCATTGATTATGTAAAAGCAAACCGCACCGCCTGGTTGAACCGCTTACTGTTTATTCATTTCCACACCCGTATCCACATCTAGGATAGAACCACAAACAAAACAAACCAATCATATCCAAAACCTAACAAACAAAAATCAAAACTAAACAAAATCAAAATCAAAAATACAAAAAAAATGAAATCTTCAGTCCCCTTTTATAAAAGAATTTAAATCCCCTTTGCTCTTGCATCTCTTGCGATACTTACCACAACTATCAGACTTCTACCATTAAACGACAAAATCACTCTTTCTCCTGGCTCTTTAAACCCAATGTAACTTATTTTCAGCCCCTTTACATCCCCCCACCTTTTCTCTCAGTTAATATGCCTTAACGTGTTGATCGAAATATTCAGTTCATATGAAACTGAATTTGGTACACAACAAACCCCTTTTGTTCCTCTCTGCTTTTCGATTTTCCCTAATTTATTGAAAAGTCTTACATTGCCTTCTTCATCTCCTTCTTTAGACTTGTTTCGTAATGACACCAATAATATTTGTTCATTGATGTGCACGTGCGTGGTTGTTAAAGTATTTACATTATAGTCAGATTGTGATACTTCGTAGTTGAGATTATTTTTACCGCTTGTTTATTTGATCATTTTCGATTCAATTCTGATTTATGCGGCTTCTAAACAAGCTTTAGATTACATTTTCAGCACCGTTACGGGGACGCTTTACTATCTTAACCACCCGTTAATGGAATGGATTTGTGAAAAAACGAGTTACGTTAACAGATTTGCACCGGTAATTTCAAGAACTGGTATTTTCAAATTCTCACTTCCTGCCTATTATAAACAACCAATCCTTTAAAATCGTGATCTTTATTTTTTTTAAGTGGCAAGTTGTTGTTTGTTTTTTGTTTTTTTTTTGTTATGCCGCTATGCCTTTGTGCCATTGTTCGTAATGCGTGCATGCGCGCATACATAGTCCCCGCACCCCTTAAGATAAGGCCTATACTTATGGCTTACGCTTGAGGCTTGATTACAACATCATAGACTCCCTGATACACCTTTCTTTTTTTCGTAATCAATCCTTGCTGAGGGTTAGGTTTAATAGAAATTAGCGTCAAGATCGACCTTTAGTCCTTTTCCCCTTACCCTCAATTTATATGCCCCCCAAAGGATCAAGGAAACCTGGGACAACACCTCCCCCCAATCCCGTTAAACAAAGCAACTTAAATGTTAGCACTCAAACACATGGTATTGAAGATTTTCTGTACCCCCGCGCAACGGTTACGCGAATAGCTAAAGAGGTACTTCCGCCAAACACGCCCCTCCCTCAAGACGGTGTTACAGCACTAAGTCGCAGCGCTGTTATGTTCACAAGTTACATTACCGATCAAGCAAATATTATCGCCCGTGAAGAGAACCGCAAAACGATTACGCACCACGATATCCTTAAGGCCCTCGAATTGTGTCATTTCCAACAATTTACTAGTTTAGTGCCCGAGTTATCAGCTAAAAAGCTTTCAAAACCAGATAGCAAAGACGATATTATTGTTGAAGATTCTGAACCTGAAACCGAACAGTTTAAACCAGAAAACAAGAAACCCAAATTAGATAACGAAAAGCATGAATCTGGTCGTCATTTAGAGAGCACGCAAACTGCTGAGAGTCCGCAAACCGCTGAGAGTCCTCAACCTGAAAATTTAAAAACTACGAACTTAACTAATAATGAAGAACAAATTGGCGAGAATGTTTCTAAATCTGATGATCCACCAGTTAAAGAGTCTCAGTTAAGCTCTGAAATGGACGCAATTAATGATGAATTTCATTCAAGCGAAGACGAGAATGCAGAACAAAAAAAGGGAGACGATGATATTCATGATCCTATGGCCGATGACGAAACTGATCAAGCACAGAGTGAAGAAGAAATGGAAGTAGAATCAGAAATGGAGCCTGAACCTGAACAAGAACAAGAACCTGAACAAGAACAAGAAGAGGAACAAAAACAAAAAAAGGAACAAGAAACTGATCAAAGGTCTGAACCAAATACAAAGGAAGAACAGAAATCAGAATTAGGTAACCCTGACCCTGAACCTGGCCCTGAACCTAGCCCTGAAGAAACTTCTAAATCTCAACCGGAAAACAACACACAAAAAAACGGCGAAAGTTCAGATGCTAATAAAAATGTAAATGAAGATACAATGACCTATTAAGGTATACACTTTATTTATTATTTTATCGAACTTGGACTCTTTTTTGACTTCGGTGGTTCCACGATTCTTACATACCGGGACTTAACAAAAAAAAAACACGGCAACATTGTAAAATAACAAACCAAACGATATTAGGCATATATTTATTTGTTGTATATTAGTTATAATTGTATACGATGATGTAGTAATATAATGTGGTTCTTAATTTCAAACTGGAATGATGATGTCATGAGTACGGGCTAGGGTTTCTAAAGGGTTAGGGTTACTAAATGTCAGATAGTGTTAATATTCTAAAATACCATCTACATGTATAATGTTTCTGTCATTGTTATTGTTTATAAGCTCCAAGAATTCATGCATCATCATTTATATCATGAGGAAGATCTACACCTCCGTCTAAAGCCACACCAGTAAGCGGGATGTGAACCACAAGGTTAGAGTACCCATGCGGCACAATCTCCACGATTTGGTTACTTGGAAACGACAAATGCGGAATCTCCTCTGCACTTAACCCCATAACATAACCATAAAGAACCTTCATAACAGATTCCTGGCAAATAACAAGCAAATTTGTTTGTGTTCTCTCAAGTTCCATCATCAATGGTTCCAACCGAACAGCAACATCTTGATAACTCTCGCCCCTAGGAAACCTGAAATGGTACTGGTCACGCACATACATCTCGTATTCTTGTGGCATGACTCTTTTCATCTTCTCTAAATCGTTAATATATGGCCAAGCATCGCCAGCATTCAACTGACCTAATAACGACTTCGGTACTACAGGCACACAAGCATCTCTAAATGGCCTACTAGTCTGTCTAGATCTTCTTCTAGTTGATGTCCACACAATCAAAGGCTGTTCAGAAAAAGAACTAACAACTGAACCTCTTTGAGAGGCTTGTCTGCTATCACTTATTGAGTGAGTACTTCCAGGATCAATAGATCCAGCACGTGAATGACCTCTAGAAGGTGCTCTGGACGGAACAGTAGAAGGTAAACATGATGGGTGAGATGAAAACACTTGAGACTTTTGGTCAGCAACCCTCTTAATTGTTGCCAAATCGAGTTTAAACTCCATTTTGTCTACTTGCTTACTGGTGACATACCCCAGTAAAGTACTTGCCATAGTAGCTGCATACATTTGACCACGCAAACTCAAGTCGTTATCTCCATTGTAATTGTTCTCATCCATTCTTGCTGCTCCAGCACGTGCAAAAAACAGGGATCCGGATCTCCGTCTGGAATTCAACAAGAACATCAGTACCCTATTAAGAAGGTAACTAAGAGGACCGTTATTGACAACACATTGTTCACCATCATTTACTAATTTGATGCAGATAACATTAGGCTCCTTTAATGGCTCGTAATGAGGCACTAACTGCTCAATATACTTGACGTAATGCTCAATACTGAGTTTAGGGTCCATACTCATATAGTCAGGCGAGGTCACTCTGACCTCAGCAATGTTTCTAGCCAAAACGTGTTCATCAGTAATTAAACATTCCACAAATAAACACTCTACATTCTGAGTAGCAAACCTGCTTAGCACATCTTTTCGCTCTTTAACGTTAGCGTTCATAGCATCATATACAGCCACTTGTCCGCCATCTTTATAAAAATCAAAAATATCGCTGAAACACGCAGATTTTACTCGTTCACGCCATCCATTGAGGTTGTGGTGGTACTCGATGCTGAGCTGAAATGTGAGGTCCATTAGTGCACGACGATAGTCTGCTAAATGGAATACGCGAGTACGCACACCTAACCAGTTCATGTATTTGGCAATTCTCTCACTTCTGTTTGTTTTGCCACGGCCGGGAAGACCCGCCATGATAATTGCGATTTTACCATTGTGGTATAAATGGCCAGACATAAGAACAAAGTTAGTAATCCTTACCACTTTGAAACAAAGAAACCAATAAACGAGTAAGCAATGAAATGTTGATTATGTCATTGGGTGTCAACGGTTTAGTTTTGGGTTTGGTGACATTTGATTAGTGTCGAGGTCGTGTTTGACATGGAGTACTAATACAAGTACTTAAAACCTTAGTAATCTAAGGAGTGCGTCACAGTAATGTTTTCAACGTTAACTTGTTAAGGGTCTCAAAATAAAACGCAAGCAAGAAAATAATCTGTAAATGTATATACTTTACTCCACTTAAAATAAACAAACAAATTCTTAATTAAATACTCTTAACCCTTCATTTTTAATACCTTTACTTGTATGCACTACCACATTGCTCATGCACTACTAACCCCACCTCTTCCTGATTATTACTTACTTACCAATGGTAAACATACTGGGTTTAGGTTTCCTGCATTTAGCATCCGCTGCTCTTCTATCTGAGTACGATTTAATCCCCCCCCTTTCATTAACCAGCAGTCTAAACTATGATTTTGGTGGGTCTACAGTTCTGCATCGTTTAGGCGCTCGGTTAACAGACGATACGCCAGGGCAAGTCGGGTACTTATACAGCAAAACTTACCGCCCGATGCCCTCAAAATTTATTCTGGATTTAGATTTCAATATTGAAGGTGATTCTAAAACTTTATACGGCGACGGGATGGCCCTGTGGCTGCTTAACGACCATCAGGACCAGACTACTTTAAAGCCTGGCCGGCTTATGGGATTAGATGAGTATTATAAAGGCACAGTAATTGCTATTGATACATACCGTAACGGGCCTGGTGGTAGGGTTTTCCCGCGAATCGTGCTTATGCAAAACGACGGCACGCAGAGCTACGATCTTGATTTTGACGGTCGCGCCAACGAACTTGCCAACTGCGGCATGCGTCACTTATATAATAACCACCGTGTTGAGCATAATAAGCTGCGTTTAGCGTATAGTGCTGAACATAAAGAGCTTATTGGACATGTCTTATTCCGACAGAATTGGGAGCCTTGTTTTACTTATCATTTGGATTTGGGAACTGTCAATTCGTTAGTCGTTAGCGCGTCTACTGGTGATCTAAGCGAGCGGAATTTGATTTCTAAGATCCAGGTGACCGACCTAACCACCACCGATTTCAACGAACCTGGGTTTAACTACGTTTTCGAAGATGCTAATACTGCCAACCTAAAGATCAGCAATAAAAAGAGAAGACGGACTGCTAGAAAGGCAGGTATGAGAAAGGTATGGAAACTAGCTGGTTTAGTTGGTGTTGGTTATGGTGCTTTTATGGGTTACAAAATGTATAAAAAGCATAAAGTCAACAAGGAAGACCGGTTATATAAATTAATGTAAAAAGAAGAGAAGCTACTTTTAGTGCGTTAGTTATATTAGTTGGTGTTATATTAGTTGGTGGATTTAGTGTGGTTCTCTAATGTCTTAAGTAATGTTGACAAAACCGACTTCTCAAATTCGTCATCAGTCCCATCTAGCATTTCCTTTACTTGGGCTATTTTGAATGCGGTTAGGGGATAAACAGACACTGCATTAATATTAACTAAGTTGTCATTATCAACTGCAACAAATCCACCAGAAGTAAAAAAAATCTCGTTTCTAATTTGTTCTTTAGTTTGCACTTTAGCTTGCTCTTTAGCTTCTTTAGCTTCTAGATCCTTCGATTCGATTTGTATAAGTCCTGGTGTGATTTGCTGGATGTTCCGTAATTCGCCTACTGAATTGTTAGAAATAGTTATTGGGCCATTAGCAGTAGGGAAATTTATTTGGCGGATTTTATAGTTAGAGTAGATAGTTTCTGTAGGAATGGAAAGAGTGAGTCTTAACTGGTTAAGTGCTTTAGAATATAAACGGGTGATTCTATTAAATTTCAGCATATTTAAAAGGGAAATAAAAGAAAGGAGTAAAGGGAATGACAAACTAGCTCAATGTGTACCGTTTAAAACTAAAATGTTGTGGCTTGTTCTGCGGGCCGCCAACTAAAATCATTACGTACACATACTCCTAAAACCCGTCTTAGCAAAGCATTCCCCTCCCACTTCCCCGATTATTTAATAACGCCGAGTTTCGTACTTGTTGAGTTTATTGTTATTGTTTAAAAACGCCACATGTCTAGAGACCAAGAGACCTCAGAAAACGAGGAAATTATAAACACATTCGGTGCGGGAACCCCCCCCTCTAATAATTCAGACTCTAATTCTGATTCTAATACTAGTTTGCTCGACCATGTCACTAACCAGTCAGATACCCAAGTTGATGGCGTATTCGGCAATTTAGAAGCCAAAGACGAGCCCGCGCCTGCTCAGGACGAGCAATTGCCCCCCAATTTGCATTTCCCCGGAGAGGACGACGATTTAACCCCCCCCGATCAACCACCTACTTATGAAGAGGCGTCAGCTGATGCCACACCATCGTATTTTGAGACCACATTCCTTACTGATTACTGGGGTGATGAAATTTTTGTTGGTGATAAACCCGTTGGAAGTTTGATGTCGTTTTTCTGGTGCTTGCTCATCAGTGTGGCATTCGGAATTCCAGGTTTCTTTTTCACCTATTTATTCCACACATCACATGCATCTCAATACGGTTCTCTTGTAGGTTTAGGTTGGACATTATTCAATATTAGTTTCGACTTGAGTGAAGAGAACGAAACACCGCCTACAACGCCTCCAAGTGCTACTGTTCCCGATAACCCAGCAGTGTTTGAGGATGGACCCAATACTGGGTACCTTGTTCATCCTACTGGACAAGAGGTTATGCCTGCACCTGTACACAGTACGAATAACCAGCTTTCATGGGTAATTTTTGCATTTGGTATTCTGTTGATCGTAAAAGCATTGTACAGTTACGGGATGACGTACTACACAAAGTGTAAGATCTTAAGAAGACAACACGAAATTCATACACAAACACAGACTGTGGAAGTGGAATCACCACCTGCTCCTCCGGTTGTTCACATTGTTAACATGCCAGAACCTTCTTCGTAATTTAAATATGTACATTTAGATAGACAATACAATGATTAATTGATTTATCCAAACTTTTGGGTGGTACCACATGTGGTACACAATGAAGAGGCATATGTAAACGTATCATGTAGCGTCAAGGTACATGTCAAATGTATCCACAATAACCCTACACCCACATCCCCACAATACCTCAATGTATCCATTCATATGTATCCATCAATATATATCCATTGACTAGGTACATGTGTGTATATAATTATAGTTCAAAATCTTCTAAAGTATACTCATCTAAACTACTAACCCTAGGCTTCTGTCTTCTTCTGCGAACAAGTATATAACTCAAACCAGCAATTAAAGCCACAAGCACTAAAACAGCCGCCCATCTATTTGGATGTGTACTTGGCTGATCTGGTCTTTTAGGCGAATCTTTCTTTCCAAAAGTCCATTCCGGAGATGCGCTGTCTAAATACCTGCTAATGCCAATTTGGTCGTTATTAGTGATGTCCACATCGGCATATAACAACGCTCTGGCCCGTTCAAAGTCACTTAACTCCGTAGACAAAGTATACTTAATACCGCGTTTTTCTAAATGGTTGATGATTTTAGAAGTTAAAATTCCATGTAAACACGAATTCATATACGGCTGGTCATCATAATACTCTTCAGATTGGCAGAACTCGCCGATTTTCGGCAGATCTTTGTCGAATAATTTGAAGTATGAGTTAAACCCATTTTGAAGTGTGAACTGTGGTTTCGATTTCAAACTGTCGATAGTGTCAATAAAATCTTCAATAACAGAATTAAGAGCAACTTCACATTGAGCGAAGTTGCCTTTAAACCGTTTGGTTTTGTCTTTGTCTTTCATAAACAAACTGTTCCTGTTGAATTGGGGGGGAGTACATCCTAAAATTGTTTCAAGTGGGATATCCAATTGGAAGTCTTGGGAAAAAACATCGAAAAATTCATGGTGGTTCTTATGTGCAAGTCCTACTTTGGCAAGTTTAGGGTGGGAGTCTGGAACAAATCTGGCAGGAAGTGTTATAGAAAGAGCATAGCCAGTTAAATCAAGAGTAGCATGGGGGGACGAAAGACTCTCCATGCGGTAGTTAAGGCCTGTCCAGCTAAGTATTCCGGAATCCTGGATATGCACGGGGTGAGATAACGATTTAATGGTAAGGTACTCGGATGAAGCAGATAGTGATTGCAGTTCAGTGTTAATTTGGTCTAAATAGGGGGTTCCGGGGGTAGCATAAATGTAGACAGGTGTGCGGAATTTCTGGGGAGGGGGGATATGTGTTTCCAAAATAGCCGTTATATTATGGGCTGTGATACCGGGATGGTAAATATCAATAGTAGAGTTAACTAAATGAAGGGGTGGAAGGTCTGCGCTTCTGTGGAACTCTGTGTATTTGAAAGTAGTGACTGAAAGTCTGTCGAAATCGACTTGAGCAACCGAGATATAGTTCTCGTTGGGAGGGGGCATTGTTTTGATTAATTGTCAAGAAGGATGAATGGGTAGTGTGATGAGAAGGGAAGGGGGGGTAAACAACAGTAGAAATTTAGAAACTGTTTGGATTTTTTCTAACAAATTAGTAAATTATACTCTCTAGTTTGTCGTATTTGGGTTTCTACTGAGTGCAAAACTTATAACGCAATCTAACTAGGCTGTATGTGTTGTGATTTGTTGCTTTTTAAATAATTTTAGTTACCGAGTTTGTAACAACGGGCACTGTGGCCGAGTTGGTCTAAGGCGTCAGACTCAAGCGAATAGCTTCCTAAGTACTTAGGGTTTTCTGATCTCTCCGGAGGCAAGGGTTCGAATCCCTTCGGTGTCACTTACTTTTTGTCGCTTTTTTCTTTTTTTTCTTTTTTGTGCTTTACATGCGTTTATGTAATTTTATTACATAATGATTAGTTTAACTTGTTCTGGTCTCAGTACTTCTGAACTAGGATTACAAAGTGGGCACTGTGGCCGAGTTGGTCTAAGGCGTCAGACTCAAGCGACAAGCTTCCTAAGCATTTAGGGTTTTCTGATCTCTCCGGAGGCAAGGGTTCGAATCCCTTCGGTGTCAATTTTTTGCTTTTTTTTGATACGGATGTAAATTTCAGGATATAAAAGAGAAGTGGAGAGACTACCGTACTGAATTGGATCGGTACCTCTAAAAGTACACTACATGTAAGAATTTTTGGTTCAGTAGAATGAGTGAAAATGAATGAAGTTTCAATTATGTCGGTAATTAAGATATTAAAACTAAGTCTTTTTAAGGGAAGGTATTAATATAGTTCATATACATCGTGTCGTAACTTAATTAATTCAACTAGATGAACGGATGGGCTCGCCAGCACTGTCAACTAAAGTAGAGTTGGCGTAAATGTACTCGGGGTTATTAAGTTCGGTAGTTGTGTTGTAGTTCCAGAAGAAGTCCAAGTATTTAGGAGCAGACTCAGGAACGTTGCAGACATCAAGGAAAGTAGGGAGCTCAGAAAGTCTCTCGTTAACCCACTTGTTGAAGTCGCTGAGCTTACAAGAGTAACCAGGACCGTTAGAGCAGTTCTTCAAAGGGACGACAGCCTCGTTCAAAACAATACGGACGTAGATGTTCTCCTCAGTAGAGTTACCTCTGGTGTGAGGACCAGCAGTACCACCAGAAGTCAAGTTGTACTTGTAGTCGCTAGAAGGACCATACTTAGGATCAATGGAAACATTGAAAGCAGCAGGGTATTGACCGTTCAATTTGGAGTCCTCCTCGAACTCAGCAGTACCGTTCTTGTAAACAAGACGCTCAAAAGCAATGTGAGCACCCTGGGGGGTCAAGTCGGTAACATCGTAACGCTGGCCGAAGCTAACGTTCTCAGCGTCCCAGTTCTCCTCCTCGTCGATTCTCAAGGCAGCCAACAAGTTGATGATGTCAGTGTCGTGAGCGAAAGCAAAAGTAAGAGGGAGCTCCTTCTCAGGACCATTGACAAGCAAAGTACGGGTGGCATTGAGGAACAAAGAACCAGCAGTAGCACCGTACTTAGAAGCAGGACCGTAGAAACAGTAGTAAAGGGAAGTCTGAGCGTAGTTGAAAGCAGCCCACTCCTCAGAAGTGAAGACATTGACCCAAGGAGAAGAGCCACGAACGTTCAACTCGAAAGCAGCAGCACCCAAAAGGTGAGGGATATCGTCCTTTAAGAACTTAACCTGAGGGTTCTGCTTGTTAAGACGATCAGCAGCAGTCTGGTAAACATCATATAACCAAGGAGCATTGGCTTCAGTCCAGTTGCTGGGGTAAGAACAGCTAGTGTCAACAGGACAGTCAGGCACCAAAGTGTTAGCACCCTGAGAGTCAGTCTCAGGAATGATGTTCAAGGCAGCGAGATCGGTGAAGTTCCAGTTAAGGAAACCCTTACCGAACTGGCGAGCAGTGTCAACAACGCGCTCGTAGCCAGAGGTGAAGAGAGGGAGGATGGACTGGCCATCATAAAGGTGGTAATAACGACGTCTAGCCTCGACACCTAAGCTGTAAGCATGGAGGAGACCACTGTAAGGACCGTAAAGAGATTCCTGGGCAATGAAGGGATCATCAATATCAGTGTAAGGGACCCAATAGTTAGCGAAGTCAATGGAGCCGTTAAGAGAGCCTTGGTGCTTGAGAATCTTTTCGAAAGTCTTGGCCTGCTCCTTGTAGTCGTAGACGTCAGGGTATCTCTCGGCATGACGAGTCAATTGAACGACCTGATCAACAACAGTGTCAGCGGGAGTGTCACGGTTGATACCGTAACCACGACGGTCGGAGTAAGGACCCTGCCATCCGGTGTACTTAAGGACGTTTTTGTCGTCAACAGTGACCTGTGGATAAGGTTTGGCAGCGGAGTCGAAGGGGTTGTTAAGGAATGCCTCAGTCTGAGAGATCAACGCGGCTACCGATAATAAAGAAACCATTGTGAGCTATCTGTTGAAAGGAATGTGGTGTGGTTCCTTCCGGTATTTATACACATTGGGGATATCTCCATTTATTGTTTAACCGGGTAAGGGTTATGCATAACAGCGCAGATTTAATTCGTAATTAATAACGCTCGTTAAATTAAACCGTTGAGGTTTGCTCAGATTCATTGACACCATTTGTCCACTTAGATACAATTATAGCATAATTGTATTTCTTAGGACTTTATTCCAGTCCGATCATGATCGGTGGCAATACCATCAGGCTTGGTTATTTTCTCGCTATTTCGAATCAAAGTCTCCTTCCGGCATGTGCATCGATCTGTACAGCGATATGATTTCATAATACTATATTCGGTTTTATGCACGTGGACTCGGGGGGTTCATTATAGTGGAGAATTTGTATAATTTCAGAAATAAATTGATAAAACTATAGTTTTAATATTAAAATATGTATAGTTTGGTAAATTTGGACAAAGGATCTGTTCAATCAGAGCAATTCCAGTTCAATAAATAGGGCGTTTCATTATCTCTGCAATGCTCTTAGAAATCATTTTGTCATGCAGGTCACGTGCAGTGAGCTGATTAATCTTATGCAGATGCACCCATAACCACATGACATGCAGTTAAGGTTTCAACGAAGAACCGCAACGGTTCGTTGCCGGTGTCATTGTCTTTAATACGAGCAGGCAACTATTTCGTAATTCTATAGCAAACATTGAGTATCTATTTATCTGTTTAATATGACATTGATATATTTAATCGTCTAAATAGATGTAACCTTCAACGGTGGTATTTCTTCAAAGCCACATTGTACGACGGCATGTTGGGTCACCTACCTCGGCAGCAACGAACATGCCAGAAACGAAAAAAAAAAAAAAAAAAGGAAAGGGAAATGTAGTCAGGAAAAAATATGAAAGTAGAAATATGATGAGACTATTATTTGAAGTAAATTTCTTAATTTAAGTTTAAATATTCGACTGTAATTAAGTTCATATTGCGTCGAAGCGTAAAGTCGCTCTTTCAAAGTCCATCGTTCTTTGATATTGTATATCATAGAGCAGATCAGATCTGCTTGAAAAGTAATTGAATTTTATTATACATTAGTATAGATTCATAATCATATACTTAAAATCGTATTCTTGAAAAAAGAACGACAAAATCATACAAGATTCTTCTAGATTCAATTGAAAGTGTAAATATCGGCTAGATTCATGTTCGTTGTGTACCCTCAGATTTCGGAACTGCTTACCCGATGCTTATCAATACTGTCAAAATCCCACCTGTCTCAGTAATCAGTGACACATGAGACATTCTTCCCCCACCCCCCGGCCCGAAAAAGTCTAGTCATTAGATGCAATAAACTAAGAATCAATTCAAGCAACGTTACTTATTCATAAAGCATGTATTAAATATGTATAAACCTTCATACGCCTCAATTCATCCATGTAGATCCCTGTTGTTTCTTTCATTTTCATTTCTCTATTAATTCTAATAGATCCTTCTCGTATACCCATTATCGGTTATTATTCAATAGTAACCCGAACCTTTTTCCGATCCTCGTTAGATTTGTTATTGTTTACTTATTTTTTCACGCATGCATAGATGACAGTATATTGTTTATATTACCACTATTTCCTAATTAGTATGTTTATGTTTACCCCTGCTTATAATAATGCACAGGAACGAATGGCATTTTACTAACGGTGGCTGGTCTCAGCTTCCCTCTCATACTAACGTAAACAGTACTGCCCACTTTAGCTAGCTCCCTCGGTAAATAAGTCATAGATACATTAGCCTTTAAAGTAGGAGACAAAGAACCAGAAGTAACTTCTGAGATCTTGTTGCCCTTCTCATCACAAACATCCATACCATGTCTAGGAGCAGGACCCGATGAGACTAATCCACATCTCAAAGGACCCTCCTTGTTTTCTAATGCCCTTAAAATATTGTTAGCACCATTGAAATCGCCCTTTAATTTGCGTCTCTTGCCAATTGTCCAAGAAAGTCTAGCCTCTACTGGATTGATCTGCTCACTAAGTTCGTGTCCGTATAAGCACATTCCAGCTTCCAATCTTAAAGAATCACGAGCAGCAAGACCAATTGGTTTTACAACGTCCATATCAAGCAATGCCTCAGCAACACTCACAGATTCCTCGTCATTCTCAATAGAAATTTCAAATCCGTCTTCACCAGTGTAACCACCACGGGAAATATAAACATGGTTTTTGGTTAAATTCCCTAATGGAATGTACTTTGATTGACCGAAATAAATTTTGGAAAGATCTTCCTTAGTTAACTTTTGTAAACTCTGAGCGGCATGTGGACCTTGTAAAGCAAGCAATCCACCTTTAAGCTGGGAGTGTTTAAGATCAAGGCCGTGTGCACTGGATTTAAGGAATTGGAGATCCTTGTCTCTGCAGCCGGCATTAGTTACAACATAAAAGCTGTTTTCGTCATGTTTAGTGATGATAGTGTCGTCAATAATACCACCATTGCGGTTGAGCAATACCGACAATGTGGAATGGAACGGTTTCAAAGATTTCAAATCGCTAGGTGTAACATTCTCTAGTAATTTACGAGCATCAGGACCTTCAATTCGGTGTTGGACCATATGGCTCACGTCAAAAAGGCCTGCGTTCTCCCTTACCCAATTATGAGAGTCTACATGACTCTGGGTTTTGTAGAGAACAGGCATTGAGAAGCCAGCATACTCGACCATTTTGCCTTGCAGCTTGACATGGAGGTCATATAGAGGAGTTTTTCTCAATTGAGAGAAAAATCTAGTGGTTGGTTTGAACATGGGATGATGCTGGTGGTAATTGTCTTATCAGGAAACTCGGGTCTGTATATCTGTACATTATATAGTATTTCTGACTCGGGGTTTGAACTCGGGTCTGGGAGGGTGATAACCGTGTCAGTTTGGGTTACCCGGGTAAGGTTATCAGTGTGGATTGAGATAACTTTGATAGCGGAAATTGTTTGTTTAAAACGTTTAATTTTGAATTTTGATTTAGTTTGAATAAAAATCGTCTATATAATGTTTAAAGAACTTAGAATAATATATACGTTTTTCAATTTGGTAGTTTAAGTTTTACTTTGTTATACACACTAATCAGGATACATAGTATGTGCAGTGCACTTAAGTCTTATCAAACAGAGTACTCACACACTGTACACAGAGGGTACCACAAATGCAGCCACAGTGTGTAAACATGCTCACACACGTTAAGTGAACATCATTATATAAAGAAGTATATAAGTAGAAAAACAAGAAACCAGAAAGAAAAAAAAGAGATAAGTAAAAAATATTAATTAAATGTGACACAATGCGTTCGTCGGTTTTATCAGGTATTTAAGTTGCATTGACAGGGAATAAATAGATTGTTACAAAATTGGACTATTAATCAAGCGCGCTTTGTATTCTTTTTTTGCTTATCAACCTCAATCTTAAGCAGTCTATTCTTGCTTTGAATAGGAGGCGCCACACCACCACCGGAAATAGTGGCACGAACTAACTGATCCAATTCCTCATCTCCGCGAATTGCCAATTGTAAATGCCGAGGGGTAATACGCTTAACATTTAATTGTTTAGCGGCCATACCTGCAAGATCTAATAACTCTGCTGTAAGATATTCCATAACGGCGGCAAGATAAATTGCTGCTTTAGAGCTCACACGAGTCTTATGACGCACATTGTTTTTAAGGAATCTTTTGATACGACCAACGGGGAAGTGAAGACCAGCCCGAGCACTATGTGATGTTTGAGAGCGTGAAGAACCTGTGGATTTACCTTTGCCTCCTTTACCTTTACCTCCGGACATTTTCGGCTTCGGAATATGTTATGATGTGAGGAACTGATTTCGCGTTGTGGCGGGTTATTAATCAGTGAAACAGGGACTGATCTGATGAAACAGGACATGCGTGCGGGGGAGAAGGTTTGTCACACTCTCGATTCTGAGTGGCTCATGCGGTCAATTGCTAGTTATAATGATCTTGGAGTTAACTAACGGGGGGGTATAGTTCAAAGAAGGCGAAATAGGGGGGGATATTTGGGGGGTCTATATCGATAGGTTTGTAACAAGACGTGTTCAATTACGGGTTAGGTTTATTATTACTAAAAATTCAAAAAAAAGATCAGCACAGGGAAAATCCAAAAAAAAATCGAAAGAACTGCTCGTAGTGAGGCTCGAACTCACGACACAGAGATTATGAGACTCTCGCTCTGCCAACTGAGCTATACGAGCGGCTTCATTTAAGACTTGCTCGGATTGGAAGACTGGATGAACAGATAATCGGATATATATTGTAGATATAGATATTTCTACTATACATCATAAAAAGTATCTATATACTAGGTACACTAAGAGACGAAAGTAAAGAGTCACACTAGATTGAACTAATTTCTTCTCCTATTTTTAAAAAGAAAAAAGTGTAGTTTTCAGTCTGCACTGATTCGCGGTCATACAAAAGCGTTCAATTAGTGGGCTAGGGCTTAATCTACACGAAAAGCAAAAAGAAGTGCTCGTAGTGAGGCTCGAACTCACGACACAGAGATTATGAGACTCTCGCTCTGCCAACTGAGCTATACGAGCTCCTTCTTAGTACCACAAGGTACAGAACGTTAATGTCTGTAAATCATAAAGCTAATCTTCTATCATGTTCAATTGCTCCTGTAGGCATCATCATTAGAGCACCAACATCTAGCATACAGTACAGTAGTAAATAAAAACATCAGATAGTACAATTGGGTATAAAAATATAAAATAAAAAAAGAAAATACAGAGAATGCTTCAAAACTCTCATAATTCATCACCTTTCACCAAGTCTATCAGCCTTCAACTTGTTCAGCCTCTCCCGCAAACTATCGGTTTGAGACCGAATAGAAGCCCAAGCTTCATCATGATGTATACTGCTATCATTCATGCCACTATTTTTCTCTAAAGGAGACCGTGAATGATCCATATTTCTGTGGCTCACGGCAGTATTTGCAGTATTAAGCGGAAACATTCTATTACCAGTCGGATTTCCAAAACGACCAACAATCTTTCCAGGGATCCGTCTTGCCGGGTCTTGTCTTCCAAAAACTTCGTCTCTTTCAAAAGACAACCTGCTTAATCTGTGATTGATTTCATCAGATGGAGCCGAAGGACTTGCAGCAAATCTCTCTTCCTCTAATTTCTGGATCTTTGTTTTCAACAAATCATTTTGGAATCTTTGGGACTCTAACTCATCCAATACTTCATCCAGCTTGCTGTTGAATTCCACTTCGGTTTTAGCCAGTTTCAATTCGAGTTCTAATCTGATCTTACGCTCCTTTTGTAAATCAGTTCTTAATCTTGCTTGCACAGCAGACTCGTTCATTCTGTTAATTTCATCATCATACTCTTCACCTGACTGGCTAGCCTTCACTGCAGGACTGTATATTCTGCGTCTGTGTGACTCAATAGGTCTGATTGGTGTAAAGTCTGCTGTGTTAATAGTTCTTTTCACAATTTTTGGAGTGCTGCTAACAGTTGGCTTGCTTGGTTGTGCGTTAATAACATCATTTGTGGGGTTCAAGGAGTTAGCACGTACGGGTGATCCGTTGTTCATATGCTGTTGTCTAACTGGATTTCCTATAGGTGACATAACTGATCTTCTATTCGCGGGAGCTTCAGACCTGATTCCATTAGAACGTGGTTCTACAATTGATGAACGTTGAGGCGGTTGTGATTGTGCTGGCATTCTTCTTACTGGTTGTTGTGTAAGTTTAGCACCAACGCCAGCTCCAGTGCCAGTACCAGCACCTGTGAGGGGTGGTTGTTGTTGACCAGGCATAACTCTTCTTTGACCAGCTGCTGCTGGTGGTTGTTGACCAGGCAGACGACCGGTTTGTTGAGTTGGTTGTGGTCTTGTTTGACCTGTTTGACCTGTTTGTTTAGCTTGAGCAGGCTGTTGCCTAGCCTGCTGTTGTGGTTGTTTAGGAGTAGCAACAGGAGCAGCAGGTTTACATTTCACTTCAACCTTTTGAACAGCATCTTCAACACGTTTCAGTTTATGTTCATTGATCTTCCCCAGTAACGGCTGAATAGTAGGCTGTCCGTATATCTTCATCATAGCAGCAATTCCAGAAGCAGCAGCAGCACGCAATGGTTCAGAGCTCTCGTCTAATAACTTCCCTAATTTAGGAGTCAAATCCTTAACCTCCTGTATTCCAGGAGCTACAGTTGTTTTACACATCAACTGCTGTAAATATTTAGCTGATTCCAATCTTACACCAGGCGCCTTATGTTCTAATCCATGGAACCCCTGTAAAAACAAAGCATAATCTGAATTCCCAACTTTCAAAAACAACAAGTCTAAAGTCTCACCAATACTTTCTAAAGTACTTGCCTTCTTTTCCTTTAATCTCTCAACTAAACTCTCAACACTTGTTACCAAATAAGGTTTGAAATCCTGGTGTAATCCCTGAGCCAGTAGTTTGATAATTGCAATTGCATGATTAACAACCATGATATTTGTATCTTTAACAATAATATTCAAAGCAATATCAACTAACCAATTGTAGTTGTCTGTAGGAACTAATCTTGGAGTCTCAGTTAACAAATTCTCAACAATTCCAGCTGCTTCTCGGCGTTCTTTCCATTTAACACTCTTGATATTCGTTTCGAAATCGTTGGGAATTTTGTTTAAAACAGTGGTTGGTGTCATCAGATCCCAAGGATCAATTTCAACAGCTGGCTGGCCATTTTCTAAACCTGGTTGTTCAGTTTCAATTATCATGCTGTCATTACCGCCGTCGCCGCCACCACCAGCATTGGCTTCTGCTTCTGCTTCTGCTTCTGCTTCTGCTTCTGCAAGTGCCTGTTGTTCACGTTGTAGTTGAGTTTGTCTCGGCACTGGTGCATGGAAATCACAGCTATCAATTTTAGACTTGATTTCCTTCAATTGCACAGGTTTTAAATTACTGAGCATCTGCATAACAATAGGCTCACCTACCCATCTAGTAACAGAAACCGTTAGTTCAGTTGCTTGTACACGCACATTACGGTCAGTGTTATTAAAAAGTGGAGCTAAATTCTGCAAAGCAGGTTTAGGATCAGCAACTGGTGACCCGAAATCCTTGAAAACAGCGTTAACAGCGTTTACTGCTGATCCAATAACTTTTGGAGATTTAGCAGAAAACAACGAAACCAAAGTCTCGACAACGCCGTCTGGATTTGCGAATTCCACAAACAGTAAAACAGCCTTCAAACTCTCTTGTTTAACCAATGGTTTAACAGCAGAGAGACCCTTTTCAGCAAGAGGCAGTAAACATTCCTTTTGAATGTCGTTAAACACATGTCTTTCTTGACTATTCGATAAGATCGCGACAATCAATTTGATTCCGCTTTCAAGTGCTACTAAATTCGTTTCAGTGACTGCTTGCTTTAATTGAGAGACAGAGGGTAATGTAGCATTGCTGGTTTGTATTGACTCTGTGAGTTCTATGTATGCTGATTGACGTGCTTTCCATTTAGAATGTGTCCATCTAACATCAAGGGGGAGTTTATCATAGTCTTCTTCGTCTGCCATATTCCAAATTCAGAATTTAAGGTAATCGATTGTGAGGTGTGGTATATATGTAAACAATAAAATACACACGTAAACAACGCGCATAATCCACAGCAGTTGATTTTCGCTTATTAACGATTTGGAATTATCCTCTTCTTAGAAATTATGTGGTGATCATGGAGGTCATAGGGTTAGATGTATTTTGACAGGGGTGAACGACATGGATTCTTTAAATCAAACGAATCAGAGTAGTATGAGGTATGAATAAAATCGTGAAGTTGGATAATACCGGGAAATTTTAAGCAGAAATAAATTATAAGTAATTTACATTGTTAATTAAGTACTTGCCGAGAATGCTCACGGGTTCCACAGGTACAAGTTCACAGGTTCCTAAAGGGACCTGAAAGTCCCACATTCTTACGTTGATGCTAACACACGTCAATGTCAATTGGGAGAACCATAGTTGGAACTAGAATTTGTAACCACATTCGTATCTACAGTTAACCACAGTTTACCTCAATTGGTAATCTCAAATGGTAACCACAGTTATGTAGATTTGTAACCACAGTTGGTAACCACATTACCGAGAAAAAAATGTACAAAATGCAATCAATTTCAACTCAAACGACATTTAACGAAGAATTAAATATTTAATATGTTTTTTATATTTCATGAACTACACCAAAAAAAGAATTAAGTGGGTTTTTAGTTCTCAACCTCCTCGGTGCCAGCAGCAGCATCAGCCTTGCGCTTCTCAGCGTTAGCCTTATTCTGCTCCTTAGCCTTGGCAATGGCGGCCTTGCGCTCGGCCTCACGGTCCTTAGGGCTCATAGCCTTAAGCTCCTTGATCTTATCAAGAGAAGCACCAACGACGGCACGCTGGGTCTTCTGGACCTTGCGGCTTCTACGTTTGGAGACCTCCTCGACCTGACCTTTACGGTGGTGACGACGGTAGAGGACAGTCCAGGCAATCTGACGGGGGTTCTTACGCTGTTGGAAAAGAGATGCAGACTTGGAGGAGAAGAAACGGAAGATCTTAGAGTCGCCACGGACGAAGAGCTTACCACGGCCAGGGTAAACCCTGGTACCGCTGAATGTATCGATATCAAGCTTCATTATAAATGCGGTTTAACCTAGGCTGATCGCGTTGAAAATGCGCTGCTGTACACATGAGGACCACGGTAGCGAGGTCCCAACGGAGAGTCACGTGAATCCGTTGAAAAATTTCGCACTCATTTTTTTCTTCTTTCTAATATCCCAATACATATTACGTAGATAAAGGCGTGGAAATTGTACAAATTAATAAGCAGATGCTCGAGCCCTAAACTATTCTTAGCATACAAACGCACAGTTAAAGAGAAATTGCTATATAATACAAAAGCACAGGCTCTGAAATTCTTTACTCTTCTCGTCGCTTGGGATTACCTAACACACTCAGGCGGGGTTAGCTAATTTTTCACTTAATATACATTTGTTAACCTAACTTCAGCCGGAGTGACAAAACTAAGTCGAGATGGCCCCTACTAAGAAGACCGGAGAAACTATTAACGCTAAATTAGGCTTGGTTATCAAGTCTGGTAAATACACCCTTGGTTACCAGAGCACCTTGAAGGCTCTCCGCCGTGGTGCCGCCAAGATGGTTATCATTGCCTCTAACACTCCTCCTTTGCGTAAGTCTGAGATCGAGTACTACGCCATGCTTTCCAGAAGCCACGTCCACTTGTTCAACGGTACTAACAACGAGCTTGGTACCGCTGCTGGTCGTCTTTTCCCTGTTGGTATGATCACTATCCTCGACGCTGGTGACAGTGATATCCTCCAGATTGCCGAGCAGGAGTAATTTTTTTTTTGTTAATCATATACAGTTTTATAAACAAATTTGATTTTATCAAACACTCATCTTTTTTTTTGTCATGTAGCTGATCTCTCTTTTTGTTCGTTTGTTAACCGGTAGCTGACAGATTTCCCAGATGCTACTAGTCATGTGATTTATGTTATTGTTTTGATTTTCACGTCGATTTTCACTTCAATTTTTTTTCTCAACTGTTAACCAAAGTAGATAAGCCGTTAAATAACTAAAAATTTACCTCTGTCAATATTTTTTTAACAAACCAATTCAAATATCATATACCTAACTCCCCATCCCACCCACTAATCGTCAATTTTTAGCCGATTCACCCATTCAAGATCCGAGTATGGAAAAGCACGCCAAAAAACCCTTACTGTATGTTTACGGTGACTAACCATGCATACTGCATAATCTCAACATTTCCGTCATATCTCAATAGCAAATGTATAGTTCAAACGAAAAAAATCAATCTGTGTTTCTAATCTAGCAAAGTACCCATCTATTACTATATAAGCACCATTTTCGACCTACCACCTAAATCCCACATTTCCCATCATTTCACTGAGATTACCCGTTTGGTAAAAACTAATTAGTGGTTAGGGCTTCAAAAATATACATATACACTCTTCGGCCACAATCTAACCCCTCGTTGACTCTGATCCAAAACCAGTAAATAATGATGTCTGATCATAATAGTATAAACCAATACAGACAAGCTTCAAATGAAAATAATAATAACAATAATAACCAAGCTCACCCACAACAACATATAGCTCACCCCCCCCCACCCCTAGTAAATTTTGAGCTTCCAGCAGAATACGCATTAGGACAAGTCATTGGTCAAGGCGGTTACGGTGTAGTATGCTCCGCTAAAAACATGCTTACCGACCAGAAAGTAGCCGTTAAGAAGACCCCCCCCTTTATTAACCCATTATTCTGTGTACGCACAATCCGTGAAATCAAAATCATGAAACATTTCAGAAACGAGAACATTATTAGCGTTCATGACATCCCCCCCCCCCCAACGTCAACACTTTCCAGGACATTTACATTATTCAGGAACTCATGGACACTGATTTACAAAGAGTTATTAGGAACCAGTCCCTCAGCGACGACCACATCCAGTACTTTTTGTACCAAATTTTTAGAGGAGTCAAATCCATGCATTCTGCTGAGATTCTGCACCGGGATTTGAAACCCGGAAATTTATTAGTAGATGTTAATTGCAACCTAAAAATCTGCGATTTCGGTTTAGCAAGATCTACTTCTCCCCATTGCGGTGAAGATCCCAACACTTCTTTCCTTACTGAGTACGTAGCTACTAGATGGTACCGTGCACCTGAGATCATGCTTACTTATCAGCACTACTCGAAAGCAATTGATATGTGGTCAATTGGATGTATTCTAGCTGAAATGCTGCTCGGACGCCCGTTATTCCCAGGAAAAGATTACTGCGAACAATTGAAGCTGATCTTAAACGTTGTTGGATCACCTACTTATGATGACTTATTTGAGATTAAAAGTCGCCGCGCACGTCAATTCATCCAAAGTCTTCCTAGAAACCCACCCGCTGATTTCAATAGATTATTTGCAAATTGCAACCCATTAGCAATTGATTTGCTCAAAAAATTGCTTGAGTTCAATCCTAGAAAACGTATTACTGTCGACGAAGCAATCAACCACCCATATGTAGGGTATTACCACGACGTGCATGACGAGCCAGTGGCTCCGCCAATTCCACCTGAGTTCTTTGACTTTGAAACAAAATTAACTGTTCCTACACCTGAGAAAATGCGTGAACTCTTTGTTGAAGAAATCTATAAACAAAATTAAAAGTACTAACTAGCGTGGGTAATGCATATACGTAACGTACATAGGTACCGTAACTAACGTTCGTATTTACATCACTGAACAGTTAGGTCAGCGAAATGATGTGTAAGAAAGGTGGGTGCCACATGACATTAACACTAAACCCACATTATACACAGTAAAAGTACTAAATACAACATAAATATACTTAATTAGGTGCAGACCGTTTAGAGATTTTAGTTTCTAAAAATTCAGCTAGTTTCCCAACGACACCTACCATTTGTGTGTTTTGAGCAACCTCCTCTTCATTAAAACTTTGTGGTCTATTCAACCCGCTCATTTGTCTATACTCGTCATTCCAGTCCAAGAAATTAGCGATCAATTGCAAAATCTCGAACTTTTTAGTATCCTGGCGTGAACATAAAGCATACTGCAAAAACAGATTACTAACCAAATCTTTATCCACCGACTGTCCCTCGCTGTTATTTCTAACAATTTTCAAAGCGTGGGTTAAGTGCTCGTTCAAAATAACACCCTCATGTCTTAACTTTCCAATTAATAATTGCTGGTCCTTGATCTCTTTTTTCAACTCAGTTTCTAATTCAGTGGATTTCAACGAATTCTTCGCTAAATCAGATACTTGCCGTTTAGCATCGTTTAATTCAGAAAGTAATTGTTCATTTTGAGATTCTAAATGCGAGATTTTTGTTGAAGTTGTGGATTTCAGTTCCTCATTCTCTGTTTGTAATGCACTTGATCTCGATTCCAAGTCTGTCAATTTCTGTTGTAATTGCGATTCAGCCCTTTGTTTTTCAGTCAGCTGTTCATTAATTTCATAAATATTAGCCTTCAACTGCGCAATTTCCAGTTCTAAACCTTCCTTTGTAAGATTAGCATTAGAGATTTCTTGATCAAACATGATCTTTTGAGAAACCATTTGTTGTTTACAAGAAGTTGCTTGTGCTAAATGCTCATTTACAATGTCTGTATGTGCTTTAGCAGCAGATTCAAGCTCTAAGTTTTTGTTTTCTAGTTCAGTGGTTTTTTGGGTCAATTTAACCACCTGACGTGCTGACTCAGCAGCATCTGCCTCTGCTCTTTTAGTTTTGGACTCTAAATCTTCATAACGTTCATGTAACTTTTGTTTGATAAGGCTGACTTTCTCTAGTAAATTGTCGTATTCTTCTTGAATATCGTCTCTTTCTGATTCTAAATTGTCGTTCTGGTCTCTTAAATGCGTTATTTCTTGTTTCAAATTCTCAATTACTGTTCTGTATTTCTGGAGGATGCCATCATGGGTACCACTGGTATCTACTGTAGTTGGAGGTTGAACAGGGTCAGCAGTCTCAGCAGTCTCAGCAGTCTCAGCAGAGTCGGCAGTCTCGGCAGCCTCGACAGAGTCAGCAGTTGGGACCTGGGCAGGGGCAGGGTCATTCTGGGTAGAGGTTTGGGTAGAGTCTTGGTCATGTGATGCTGTGTCTAATGGTGTACCCTTCTCTTCCCTATCCGTATTCTGAGTTTCATTTTGAGGGTCTTCGTTGTTAGAACCCTCATTTGAACTATTTTCAACCTTGAGATCTTCACTAGATTTATTTTCTGTGCTCAAAGGTTCGTCCTTTACTTCTTCTTGTTTTTCAACTTCTATACTTGAATCAACGCTCTCATGCAACATTTCTTTACTTTCATTTGAAACAGCAGCAACTTTAGGTTTAGGAGCAGTCTTTTTAGATTGTTTCTTGCGGGCCATTTCAGTGCTTTATGTTTAAAGAATGTTTGGTTTATAAATGGTGATTAAACAGACTGACTGCTTTTTAATTATATAAGCTAATGGATCGAAATTTGGTAATCGGGTACGGTTTGTTTATAAAGTTACCACACTAATTTCACGTTTCACAGTTACGTGTTCACACACCTGAAAACACGAAGTTTTAAGATGTCTAAACGCCCATTAAGCAAACAGGAACTAGACGAGGAACACTTGATTAGTTTACTTACTTCTTCAGATGACGATATGGAGGTAATTGAAGAGTCTAAACCTCACCCTTCTAGGGACCCCGCTAACACACCTGCTAGCACATCCCAAACCGGTAAAATATCACACTATTTTCAGAGATCAGAACCTCCTAAACCAAAGAAACTGAAATCTGAATCAAGTGATATTGAAATCGAGAGCATTAAAAACTCAGAACCACCTCGAATGGCACAGCCAGCACAGCCAGCACAAAGTGCAGCCAAATCAAAGAATGCCGAAGACATTCTCGCATCAATACCTTCTGTTGATCTTCCAGACCCCTCTACAATGTCTAAACCCAATTTCAGAACCAGATTAGAGGACGTTCCACTTTCTCAAGATGGATTAGATGTAGACGCTGCTCCTGACTGTTTACTAGGTCTTACATTTGTTATAACTGGTCAGCTTCCGAACATTGCACGTGAAGATATCCAGAATTTGATTAAAAAGCTCGGTGGTCATGTCACTAGTAGTTTGAGTAAACGCACAACGTGTATGATCATGGGATCTGATGCCGGCCCTTCTAAAATTCAAAAGGCGAAATCTTTGAATTTGAAGGTTATTGACGAGCAGGGATTTCTTGATTTTATTAAAAAGTTACCTGCTAATGGCGGTAATGGCAAGGCTGCTGAACTTGCTAGAGCTAAACGGCAAAAAGAAGAGGCTAGAATCGCTAAAGAAGTAGAAGCTTTGAAAGCCAGAGAGCTCCAGGAACAAAAGCAGCGCCAGCAGCGCCAGCAGCGTAATAACCAGGACAACAACCAACATAATTCGAACCAACACCAGAATGTCAAAGAACTGTGGACCACAAAGTATGCACCTAAACAATTATCTGATATCTGTGGTAATAACGCCGCAGTTACTAGACTTCATAACTGGCTAAAGAACTGGGAGAGTTCTAGAAAAGGCAGAAAATCTGAAGGATCTGAATTCAAAGCAGCAATTCTTTCTGGACCACCAGGTATTGGTAAAACAACAGCTGCACATATGATCGGTAAGCTTTGTGGGTACGATATTATTGAGTATAATGCGAGTGACACAAGATCCAAATCACTTTTGAACTCTCAAGTAGCACAAACATTAAGCAATCGTACTTTAACCACCCAAAATGTCACTCAAAAGTTGTTGGTGATCATGGATGAAGTTGACGGCATGGGCGCTGGAGACAGAGGTGGTGTTGGTGCAATGGCCGCTCTTGCGAAATCTACGAATGTTCCGTTGATTATGATCTGCAATGAACGTTCATTGCCTAAAATGCGGCCATTTGACCGTTGTACTTTCGACATTTTGTTTAGAAGACCAGACGCTTCTCAAGTAAGAACAAGATTAATGACAATTGCGCGTGCTGAAGGACTCACACTTGATGCTGGTGTTGTTGAACAATTGGTTGCTGCTACGAGATCTGATATTAGACAAATGCTCAATCTTATGGAGAACTTTAGAACTACTAAAACAACAATGTCCACTAACAAAGACAGCAAGTTTGCGTCTAGTTGGAACAAAGAGATCATTTTAAAACCTTTTGATATTACTTCTAAACTGTTGAACAGATCGTCTTATAACTCGATGTCTGTTAACGAGCGCATGGATTTGTACTTCCACGACTACGATTTCGCACCTTTGATGATCCAAGAGAACTATTTGTTGTCTAGTCCTAATATTAAAGCAACAGCAGAAGCAGCCGAGAGTTTCAGCGAGGCTGATTTAGTTGATCAAAAGATCCACCAGCAACAACAATGGGGGTTGATGCCTTTGCATGCATTAATGACATGTGTTATTCCACCGTTCTATGCTTCTGGACAAATAAGAGGCAGGATGAACTTCACTGCTTATTTGGGTAATAACTCTAAGGGTATGAAATACAAGAGACTGCTGTCGGAAATCAAGTCGCATATGAGATTAAGATTATCGGCTAGTTCTACTGATCTGAGATTGGAATTCCAACCTTTACTTTCTTCATTGTTATTAAACCCACTTTTAAAGAGAGGACAGGAAGCTATTCCTGATGTTATTGAGTTTATGGACCAGTACTATTTAACTAAGGAAGACTGGGATGTTATAATGGAATTAGGTGTTGGACCCAATAGCGCTGAAAAGTTAGCTAAGGGAGTGCCTACACCAGTTAAAACTGCGTTCACACGGAAATACAACCAAATGTCACATCCTTTACCGTTTATGAGATCAATTGATAGTAAAGCAGCTGCTGTCACAGGTAGAAAAATGGATACTCCTGATAACGAGAATGTCATTTTGGATGATGTTAGTGTTGATGATGATGCTAAAGATACAAATCAAGAAGCAGATAGCTTGGAGACTGCTATGAAGAATGATAAATATATCAGTAAACCGAAACCCAAGGCGAAACCAAGAGCGAAAACTACGAAAACCACTACGGCTAAATCACGTGCCAAGAAATAAGTAATGGCTGTAGGTCATCAAGGCATGTACACTTACATTAAGACATGTAGGTTAAGGCTTGTATATACACTAAGGCGTGCATTAAGGCATGCACACACTCAGGCGTGTAAGTCACAAGGCGTTAACATTTCTAAGGAGAACCTGGGTAAGGGCCACTATGCACATAATAATATCGTGATAACAAGATAACAATAACTAACACATCTTTCCTATCAATGCACATACTGAACCTTCTAAACTCCGCAATTGCCTCGCAAATCATCCTAGACAACGAATTGAGCGACCACGATTCGTGTCCTATTGATGTTCCCTGGTCTTGTTCAACAAAAGACGAAGACAGCTGCTGCTACGAAGGCACTAACGGTTTGTTTATGCTCACTCAATTTTGGGACTACCAACCAGCAAGCGGTCCTAACGACCAATTCACAATCCACGGTCTTTGGTGTGATCGGTGTGCCGGTGGTTTCAACCAATTCTGCAACCCTAGCTGGGCAATCAAAGACGCTAAAGATGTCTTGCTGTCACTTGGGCTGGAGAGTTTAGTATATAAACTTTCTGAAATATGGAAAAACCAGTATAAATCCGACAACGAATTGTGGACTCATGAGTTCAATAAACACGGGACGTGCATGTCAACTGTTTCCCCACATTGTTACGCAAACACAAACCAGAACCAAGCGCCGCATTTAAACGTTGGTGATTTCTTTAAATCAGCAGTGAGATTACACGAGTCTTTGCCTACTTATCAATGGTTAGAACAAGAGGGAATCTTGCCTTCTACTGACAAAACATGGTCGGTTGATGAGTTCAGTTCAGCCATTGCTAAACATGCTGATGGTAAAGTTGTTTATTTGGGCTGTGATCGGCGTAATAATCTCAACGAAATTTGGTACTATCATTATTTACGGGGTAGTGTTGCTGACGGTGAGTTTAAACTGGTTGATTCGATTTCTACATCTAGCTGTGGTGACGGGTTCAAGTACTTGCCTAAGGGCCACAACGGCAATGATAATGGCGGTGGTGGCGATGATGATGGCCACAGTAAAGTCAGAGGTGCATTGAACGTTGTTAATGATGACAACGACAATTTAGGCTGCTTGATTTCTGATGGGTCTTGGTTTACTAGTGGTACATGTGCGTCCTTTAGGTTTAAAGAAACAATTGGTGGAATCCAATTGTCGTCGTCTAGGGGACCGTGTGGGATTGTCAATGATGTTTTGACATGTAATAACCATTTAGAACCAACCGACTTCGAACTGAATAATGAGAATTACCTTACTTATGGTGGGAGCGCTGTTTGGGGTGCTCATCATTCGCCTAAAAAGTATGAAAAGGTTCATATTGCACCGGGTGCAAACACCGTTTCTATAAAGCTCAACTATATTAGATCATAACTAAACTATTTGCTTCCACTAATTATTTGCTCTTTAGTTGTTCTCTTTTAGAGCAATAGCATTAACGAATTATTTCTTTTTGGTATGTGTACCCCCCCCCCCGCGTGCTGTGTGGAGAGCATATGTCACATGCATGCCATATCTATTTATAGAAAACGCGTTGAGTCATGAGGGTACAGGTTAAAGGAGAAAGGGGAACGTTGAATCTATTTTAAAAAAATCATAGAAATGCAAGTCTATTTACATACCAATCTCAATCTGAAATAAACAATACTATTACTGCTCGAATTTGAGATCTCGTTTAATCAAGTCGTAGTTATAGGTAATTATCGCTCAACATTCTGTTGGTGACAATCCATTATTTCAGTGTGAAATACCTCCCAACGGCAAACCTGGCCTGCCGCGAATATAATCATAACGTCATAGTTATACTTAGCATGCATAGCATAAACATAACCGGTTGCGAGAGTGTGCATACATACATACACACATACATATATATATATGAACCCGTTCTAACAGGTATGAAAAAGTCTGATTATTTCCGTACGTGAATTCAAATCAAATAGTCACATAAATTAACCCTTTAAAATAAGTGAAACCGCTGAATAATGAGTATGGATACGAAATATGCGGAGTCGAACACAAAAATAGACCAACGGTGACCAACGTCACATGCTAAATATAATTCTATTAAAAAAAAAATTAGTGCTTGGTAGTTAGACTAGTAAAGTGAACAAACTATCTATAAAACATGGCCATCTAAGTAATCGACCTAGTAAATAAAGTATATTTCATTTTTTCCATTCTCTTTTTCACTAGACCCCCTCTAAATTGACCGGTCCAGAACTTTTCACGGCCATCCACCAAGCCTAAGCCTACGCCCAATCCTAATCCTAATCTAAGCTTACGACGCCCCCCCTTCCATCCCAAATTAAGGATGTAAATAGATTTTAGTCACCCAAGTAAAAAAATCACATCTGAACCAACTCTAACTTCCCCAGATTCCCTACTAAAAAACTAGTCAATTTCATTATTCTCCGATCTATACATAATAAATTTTTAAAATATACCCGAATTTTCCATCTCAATATACGATCTTCCAATAATAAGGTTATAATTAGCGCATACGTATACATACCCTAACCCAATCAACATACATTAAGCTAAGCTTATGCTTATGAAGTGTTATGGAAGTACAACTCACCTAACCCACATCCCAACTCCTTCTTTGCATCAATAAATTCTGAGGCGTATTTTATAAAGTTTGGCTCACGAACCAACAATGCACGTAACTGATAATTCCGAATCACCCTCCACAGAAGGCCTGCATCCTAATACAGTCGCGAAATTGTCGACTGAGTTCACACCGAACATGTATGTCAGCCCATCCTTTAATACGCCCCATCAAAAACAACATCAAACCCATAACCTCAACCTCAACCTCAACCAAAAACAACACCAAAAACCGCAACCACCCTTCATGACATCCTATGCCAATACAAGACTGAACAAATCTGGCGACTCGCCAACGGCTGTCCTTCGTCCAATGACCCCCCCCGAGCTTCGTGAACATATAAATGGCGATCAAGAAATCGTTATTATTGACGTGAGACCGTTTTCGATGTACTCGCATAATCATATTAAAGGCTCTAAATCCCTTTGTATTCCTTCCACTCTTTTAAAACGTCAAACTTTTGGGTTTGAACGCATTATGGATTTTGTAGCACCTCAGGATATCGACACATTGCGCAATATCGACAAGGCGTCTAAAATCGTGTTTTACGACCACAGCTCATTTCAATGCACTTCCGATTCCTCTTTAAACCGTACTGGATTGAAAATCATCAGCTCTAATATGGAATTGAAGTCCAAACTTTTTTGGCTTGTTGGTGGAATCAACGCTGCTATAAACGAAATACCCGATACAATAACCACAGGACGGAGACAGTCATCGCTGGAAGATGCCCCTGACCTTAATCAGCTGAACTCAATCGACGTGCCTGTTTTCCACCAGAGTCCTGTGGGTAAAACTAAAACTCCTAAATCGAGTCTTGCTCCTAAATCCCCGTTTGGACTTATGCCTGTTTTGACTTCTTTGAATGACAACGTGAATTTAAGATCGCCATTACAAACACCAGGAAGTGGTCACCATAATGATGACGCATACCAAAAGTTGATTACTGACGAGTCTGTAAGGTACATGCATAAGTTCCCTAAATGGCTGGCAACGGTATTGACAAATGTCAGAGATGGCCAAAATGTTATTTCTGAGGGGTTTAACATGCTACAAATTGAAGAGAGCAATCGTATTAATGGCCCAAGTTCATTTGCGTTTAATCTCCCAGCCTCTAAAACCTCATCAACAACAAAACTTTGTAGTCTAAGAATGTCTAGTCCTAGAAGCATTATGACCAGCCCAAGCAGCAACAACATGCAAACGAGTCCGTGCACACCACGGAGTGAAGTAAGTGTTCCTAGTTTAGGCAATTTGACTCCACAGTATGCATTGAATAACAACGGATCCATTTCAGATTTCGAGTCTCCATTGTCGTTTCAGCAAAAGTTCGCAATTATTGCTGGTGATGATCCTGGCAAGAACCGTTACACAAATATTGCACCTTATGATCATTGCAGAATTGTGTTAAGCGGTGGTAAATACCTCAATGCATCTTCCATCTCAAGTTCAGTGTCTCCATTGACTTACATTGCATCTCAGGCACCGGTTCCTGCATCATTTAGCGACTTCTGGTGGTGCGTTTGGGAACGTCGTGTTCCAATGATTGTGATGTTAACAACATTAAAGACTTTGTCTGGTAGACTGAAAGCACACAGCTACTGGAAAGAGTATAGTTATGATGGATTGCACGTGAAAGTTGTTGAAAAAAAGAAAGTCGACGTCAGCGGCGTTCCGATCGTTGTTAGAAAAATCGAACTCACTTTACGAGATGAGCGCAGAGAGGTACATCAATTGCATTATGAGGGCTGGCCAGACTTGGGATGTCCTTCTGACCCTGAAGAAGTTTTGAAACTTGTTGAGTATAAAACAAACGTTTTAGGAAAAATAACCAATAACACTATGCTTGGAGAAGTCATCGTGCATTGTTCAGCAGGATGTGGAAGAACAGGTACTTTCTGTACTATTGACTTAACCACTGATATTCTAAGAAACGAGAGATCTTATAACTGCAATCGCGACTTGATATTCGATATTGTTAGCGAACTGCGTGAACAAAGAATGTCGATGGTTCAAAATCAAAAACAGTATTTAATGTGTTACCAAGCTGTTATTTTATGGCTTATTAGACGTATACGGCGCGCGGATAAAAAGGAAATGTTGGTAATGGCCTAAGCCGTTTCAGGGTTAGGTAGCTAAAGTGGTTCCGGTAGTCCTTGTGGTTCCTGTGGTTCCTGTGGTTGCATTCTCTAATTCCAATTTCCAATTTTCATTTTTTTTAGTTTCTCCGTTGAAAACCGTTTGTATGATGTCATAGTATTCCGAAAACGGCAATGAAAAAAAAGTTGTAATGAGACATTCATGCATAAATATATATTAAAAACACAATACGTACATTTGCAGCTAGTCACGAATTCGCTAGTTAGAATCATTACATAAGAACCACATGCAAGTTTATGCAATATTCCGTCATGCATATCTTCTGTTCTGTTGCCTGTAACCACAATGAACGAAAAAACACGGGTATCGATAGCGCTTATCGGAAAAACGAAGTAATCAAGAATAACCGAAGATAATACCACAAGCGAAATCAGGAACAAGTAAAAGAAGAAGAATAAGAAAACAATATTGACAAGTCTAAAAACGAGATAACGAATATGAGAGAAAAGCAAGTAAATAAACTGCATTAATAATATAACTATTTCACTCATTCCTCACGCTCTTTTTCATTGCATTGCACTTCTTTTTTATTTGTCCGTGTTTTGTTTTGTTTTGATTTTAGTCTTTCTTTTTTTTTATATATAAACAATCAAACCCCAAATTTTTTTCAACATGTTCAAAATTTTGGTAGGCAAAAAAAAGCATACAGCGTCAATTCATGTAAACATCATCAAACTAACCCCAACGGTGAGCTTCGTCGATAGGTTCACTGCTGTAAACATAATTAACAATACTCTTGCATCTCTTTATTTCTTCAGCATCACCAGTATGCTTACCCTTGTTATCACTAAGCTTAACCACCGGGTAATCATTAACCTTAGAAAGCTTCATTACAATGTTCAAAGGAAAAGACTTTTCAGAAGGATTTGACGCACGCACGAAATCGTTAGTGAAGTATGTACCAATACCGAATGCCGGGATGAGTTGATACTTTATAGCGTACTGCTTGAACTCCAAGCACTTCTCAACAGTTAAAGAATCTGAGTAAACAATCTTCTTAGTGTTAGGAGGAATACCAAGACTCTTATAATAATCGCTGATGACTCTAGTGAACTCCTCAGGCTCGCCAGAATCGTGTCTAACACCGTCATAGATGTCAGAATAGGGCGGTTTGAAAGTAGTCAAGAAAAGAGGAGTGCCGAAAGTGTCGGTCAATACGACACCAGCGTGGTCCGGTCCAACGGTGTCAACCCAGACATCCATACCGACTTTGTTGGACTGCAAGTAGTCTCTAGTGTAAGCAGCAATACCCATTACGACTTCATGAGCAACAGTGCCGATCGGTTTTAATCCGTATTTTTTAGCCATTAACACGTTAGAAGTACCGCTGAAGAGGGGAGAGCCTTGAGCGCCCTCAATAAGACCCTCAATAGCGAGTTTTTGGATGTCCTGGGATCTGCGTCTACGGCTTCCGAACTCACTGAAAGCGCAGCCACCAGCGACGAGTCTCTCGGCCTTATTTTTAGCTTTATCGAACTGGCCGTCCATGTTCCAGTCTGTATCCACAAACTTGAAAAAGGCCTCGCTGATCGCGGCTAAAATGGGCACCTCGTACCACATGACTTTGGGCCAGGCACCTTTCACTTTAATCTCAAGCTTGAAATGGTCGGAACCAGGGTGCTGGATGTGCTGAATCTCTACTTCCTCCGATGGTTTCAAACGCATGGTGGAGAGGTACTCAAAGTAATCATCCGAAAGATAGGGAAGAACAGTTTTAAGATATTTTAATTCGTCTTCAGTAACTGTGAGGTTATCCCAACTAGCGACGCGGTCGCGGACCCAATGTACGGCCTCCTCGTTGAGGATAGAGTTGTTGCGGTTGTGGAGGAGGTACTCTACGTTCGCGTCTTTGAAGTGTTTGAAGATGCAGGCCTGCATCGTCAATTTATAAAGGTCTGTGTCTAAATACGATGTCTCGATCATTTGATGTGTGAATGAAAACGAATCGCAAGGAAGAAATGGTTTTTGTATAGTAAGCAACAGATTCTTGTTGCGACTGTGTATGGACTGTGTATTAGGGTAAGTGTGTAGACAGCAATATAGGGTGGGGCGTTTTTTTTAATAAGAAAAATGGATGTGTCAGTTTATTTTTAATGGGGGAGGGGGGGGGGTTAGCGAAATGTTAAAAAGTAATAGCGAAATAAGTGGATTTATTGAAATGAGGTATTTATTTTAATATATAAATAAAACATACAAGTTATTTAGATAATTAAGGACGACTAGGGACATAAGTGACGTTAGCATCGGCGTTTACTCATGGACAAGGTGTGTGCTTCGTAATCGCATAAAAAAAAGGAATGGTTAGGGTTTCCTGTTTCTGGGTGTAGATGGGGAGAGAAGGGAAGTTTCGGTGGCTGTATAGTGTAACCCTAACTCAGTGTTGAGTCGGGAACCATACACATACCAAAAACAACGGGGTTAGATGTGATTGTGAATAGTTCAGTAAATAATTAGCAGTAGTTATGAGTTGTATACTATATACATAACGATAAGGCTATGAAATCTTCTGGTTAAAATAATCTGGGGGTCTACTGATTTTAAAAACAAGGAACGAAAAGTTCAGACGCATGATTTGATGATCTGATTTCAGTTACATAACCAAAAGCACATGTGGTTTTTCGGTCTTCTGCTTCTATCTTCTTCTTTTGTAATCACCGTAGATCCTCTGCCTTTCACATCTCGCTTACCTAACGGTCCGTTTACTGTTCACTGACGTTAGCGTTAGCCGTTTACTGTTTAACCGCTAACCGTTATAATAGGCTAAAATTAAGCTACGGTGGTTCTAACGGTTTCTGCATATACCACCCCAACCTCTAATTTTGATAAAAATAAGAAATAAGAATATATAATTACAACACCATTCATTCAAAACAGCAATTGAGCAACTCTATCGAAAAGTTGTTCAATACTTCCACCAGATTCGAAGATTTCACTCACTGAGTTAACATCCAAATTATATGCTGGTCTGTCCAGATCCATTTCATCCACATTTTCCATATTACCGGCATTTGTAGACTGGAAACTAACTAAACTGCGCGAGTTTGTTACACCACCAGTTGTCAAACTCTTATCAACAGAACCCGAAACAACGCTTAACACACCCCTAACGTCAATAAAGCAGAAACTTGAGCTGCCCGGAATATGCGACACTGAACTAATAGCACAAGAATGTAAGAAACAGTCATTAGGAATAGGAGATGTAGTGTTGAATTGCAGCACTAAACTCTTTACTCTGTTCTGATCCCAGAAGTTAACCGCAAATGCAATTACTGATCTCAATTGATCAACAGCTAATAACCGCATACCATTTTCAGGACTTTTCAAAGCAATTGACCAGGTTTCCTTCATAGTTACTAAATCGTAACTTACTAGTCTAGACTGTGCCAAAACCACTATACTTGAACCAGCAATTGACACAGATCTGATCGGTGCGCTAACAACATTAGGAAGCTGAGCACGAACACTGAAAGTCTTGGCGTCTATAATGAGAATTGTGCTGTCATGTGCTAATGCTAGCACTGAACCATCCTGAGAAGAACAAACTGAGACTGAGGAATCCAAAGTGTTGTTGAACACCTTTAAAGATCTGCGTAAACTAAAGACTCCTTGGTTGTTTTTATTAAGATCAGTGATTCTCCATAATCGAATGCTTCCGTCTGAACCAGCAGTTACTGTTCCATCATTGATAAAACAAATATCCTTAATGGGTACCCCTTTACCATGTGGAGATACAACACGAGTTGCCAGTTCCCAAGTGTTTGAATTAGTATCAAAAGACCAGAATTTCAAGTTAACTTCAGACTCTTCAGAGCTCAACAACCCAGGAGGAGTCACTGAACTTTCAGTAGTAACAATGAACTTACCATTAGGCGTGAACTTCAGTAAATCAACTTCAGGATCTAAAATCTCCAACTCTTTTCTAACTTTACCAACATCAGGCACCGGTGCTAAATTAATAACCGCCTCCTGTTCATCTCTCAACAGATTGTAAACCTGTGTTTGTGATCTACCAGCCTTTAAGTGAACGTTACGAGTGCCTGGTTGAACAGCTAATGGCGTTGTATAGTCTAAATCAGCCCATAAATCCAAATTATTCCGCTTTCTTCTACGGCGATTAGCCACAGAATCAGGAGGTAAATTGTTAAACACAGTTTTAGTACCAGAAACGTGTAGTCTGCTAACTAAGTTAGTAGCAGAAAGAACAATCAATTGGGACCTGCCAACAGTAATTCCGTACAAACTACCATTATTGTTCATAACAATTGAACTGATATCATCCGGCATTCTTGGTAGAAATTGCTGTTCATTAGTAGTTAACTGCCAAAATACCAATACTCTCTCTGCACCACCACTTAGCAAATAAGTGTCTTTGAACGTAAAACTAAGCGCTGAAACCGGTTCTAAATGCCATTTCAATGCTCTAGTACTAGTAGCATCCTCGTAAATAAGGTCAATGACACCGCTAGTTGTACCCATTGCAATAACACCGTTATCACTTACGGCAATACAAGAAGCTGGAGAGCGATTTGCACCAAATCTTTCAAAGTTTAATTTGGTTTTCAAGTCATAAATCTGTAATTTATTAGATTTAGAAGATGCAAATGCCACGTAACGCGCAGAGGGAGCTACTGCAGTGAACCCAGTGTCATAATGAGCTAGAGACTCGAATTGTGACTCAAACTGATTCGTAGAAATGTTTAATTTACCAATTTCGAAATTGCCGTTTGCATTTATAGCAATTGCGTATAAACTGTCCTCAGAAATCTGGGAAATGAGTTTATTGATTTTAGATTGTCCACCACAGTCAATTTTAGTGATCGCAGAGTCAAGAAGACTGATCTGATCAATTATACCATTATGGCGAACACAAAATACGTGCTCTTCATTAGCGGAAAGGAACATTTGAATGACATCCGTGCAATCAAGTGATATTTTATTAACCATCTGTTTAGTGCTCAATTGGTAGATTTTGACGGCTAATGCAGTGGCAATAATAACTTTAGAGTTATCATTAAAAAAGAGGGGGTCTGCTGCTGGGTAGCGGCCTCCACAAGTGGTTGTTACTGTCCAGTCTTTCATTGTGGATACTTATCCTCGGTTATGTAATTTTTTTTTCTTAGACCATTGACTGATGTAAGCATTTTCCAGATTACCTAATAAAAAAATAGGATTAAAACGCACACTAACATATTTGCCAATCTGTAGTCGTTTCCCAAAGGCTTGGTAAGTGCTCGTGTGTGCGTGTCTACGCTTTACTAATCCATTTCGAAAAATTTCATTACGAAAGCTGAATTTCTTAAATCTTATTCTTTCAAGTAAACAAATAAACCAATGAAATTAGACACTTCGCATATGCGCTACCTTTCTAAAAAGGACTTTAAAGTCCTAACTGCCTTAGAAATTGGCTCTAAAAGCCATCAAGTAGTTCCTATGTCTATGATTCTATCGTTTTCCGGTATGAGAAACATGGCTGTTTTACAGAAATCGCTTTCGATTCTGGCGAAAATCAATTTAATTAATAAAGAAAAAAATGTGAATTATGACGGGTTCAAACTCACTTACCACGGTTATGATTATTTAGCACTTAAGACAATGGTTAATAGAGACTCAATTCTTGCATTAGGAACCCAAATCGGAATTGGAAAGGAGTCTGATATTTTCACTGTTGCTGATAAAAACGGTAAAGAAATTTGTTTGAAGGTTCACCGTTTAGGAAGAGTTTCGTTTAAAGCTGTTAAAAAGCAGCGCGACTATTTAGGAACACGCGAGTTCTCTAGTTGGATGCAACTGTCAAAAATAAGTGCTCAAAAGGAGTGGGCTTTTATGAAGACTTTGTATGATGCTGGGTTTAGTGTTCCAGAACCAATTGATACTAGTAGACACCATGTGGTAATGGAGCTTATTAAGGGTGTGTGCTTGCGTAAATTGACTAGTTTAGATAATGCGGAACGTGTTTATGGGTTGTTAATGGATTTCGCATTACGTCTTGCTAATCAGGGACTTGTTCATTGTGATTTCAACGAGTTCAATATTATGATTTGTGACTATGATCCTGAACACCCTGAACGGGAAATTGTGGTTATTGATTTCCCTCAATGTGTTAGTATTGATCATCCTAATGCTCAGGAATTATTTGAAAGAGATATTAATTCAATTAGACATTTTTTCGCTACAAAGTTTAATGTGGGTGGTGATTACCCAAAATGGGAACAAGTGGAAAGGGTTGGTAAACTTGACCTTGTTGCTGACGCTAGCGGTACAGATAAGCGGGCTTTAAAACAGTTGGAAAAGTACCAGCGAATGGCTGAGAAGGAAAGCTTATCTAAGGATATGGTGAGTGATGACGAGGTATATGATGGTGAAGAAGAAGAAGAAGAAGAAGAAGAAGAAGAAGGGGAAGAGGAAGAGGAAGAGAACATGGAAAACGAAATTGAATACGAGGACGAACTCTCTGCTAAAGTTTCCCAATTATCTACTTAATAGAACTTATTTATTATTTTACCCCCCATATAACTTATACCCTGACCTAGCTTGACCTAGCCCTAACAAATTACCCCCCTTCCCTAACGTGTTTTCACCTTAACAAAAATGCTGGCTATTGGTGTGCTTTTAGGCGCAGGACCACCAGTTTCCAAACAAACACAGTCTAAATTGACATCTCTAATTCACAAAATCACAAGAATCGCACATGAATATATAGAATCCACACCCCATCTTTCTGATAAAACCCTGCTTAAATTAGCACAGATTCTGAGTAACGAATTAGAGAACTGTGAGGCAACAAACGCAGGCAAAGGATCGGAACTAAATGAAATTAAAGAAGTTGAATTAGACGCGCTAATGATTTTACAAAGCCAATTAAAATTTCAAGCAAGTGTAGGAGCTGTTCAGTCTGTTTCTAATCCTAGTAGTATATGTGCTGAAATGATAAATGATCAGCTTAACAATGCACATGTAACAAACCCCACTGGACTGCCGTTGTTTTTGGTAGGTGGAGGAGCAGCTAAATATGCAAGCCAAAGGAATTTGAAATTCGAAGATTTAAAAACAGAACGAGCTATAAAGTCATATGAAAAATGGTCTAAATATACCGACAGGTATACTGATACTGTTGGTCTTATACTAGTTACACCAACCCAGATTTGTGTTTCAATGAGTTCTGGTGGATCGATTTTGAAATCTCAAGGCAGAATTGGGCCGGCAAGTATTGTGGCGTGTGGAGGTGACATTCACGTAAACAATGCATGTGTATGCAGTGGGTTTGGGGAAGACATCATTAGCAGACAACTTGCTAGAGAGGTAAACATTTCAGATGAAAGCGTACTACCAATTCTAAATTCAAACACAAATAATGTATTCACTCAAACAAATAGTATGCTTGGCGCAATTCGTGTATCAAGACACGAAAACAATACGGTTCTGTTTGAATGGGCACACACAGCACCCACAATGATATGCGGGTTTAGTCATGTTAATGTAAGTAATGATCCCAAGGGAAGTCCCAAGGTAGACCCCCAGGGAGGTCCCAAAGGCGGTCCCAAAGGCGGTCCCAAAGGAGACCCACTAATCAAGATTATAAACAGCAGAACTCCACAATCATCAGGTGGAGCTAAAATCAACCTGAGTTTAAAACCCTAACACACAATTAATTTAAGTAGAGTAATATCTATCACCGAAATCGCCAAGTCCAGGCGCAATGTAATTGTTCTCATCGAGTCTCTCATCTACGCATCCAGTAACAATATGGATATCACTATGTAAATCAGAGAACTTCTTCAACCCCTCAGGAGAAGCGATCAAGTTCAAAAAGATAATACGGTTAGGAGGAACACCACGTTTAATAAGAACGTCAATGGCCATTAAAGCTGAACCACCAGTAGCGAGCATTGGATCTAATAAAAAGACGTACCTATCAGCAATATCACTAGGGAGCTTATCATAGAAAAGTTTAGGCTGGGCGGTCTCCTCGTCTCTTTGAATAAGAATTTTACCAATTCGCACTGATCTACAACACTCTCTTAATCCTTGTTCCATGCTTTCACCAGCACGCATAATGCTTACACCACAAATATGCCCCTCGAATTGTACACCTTCGAATACTTCATTTGTAGGGGTTCTCACCTGTTTAGGTTTCACAGGTAACATGTCTAATCCCTTCTCTACAAGTAAACGAATGATACGGTCAGCAAAGAAAATAAATTGACTACGGGGAGTCTCTTTATCTCTTAAAACTGTGAATAAACCTTTTAATTGGTTAGTTTGTTCTAAAACGGTTACTGGCATTCTTTTTTGTTGTAGTTTAGGTTAACGTCTTCTTAAGTAAAACATTTCAGTTTCGATTTTAAACTTCAATGACAGATAAGGACCAAGAGTCAGGATCTCTCCCAAACTTGTGATTAATAATCACACTACCTTCTCCCTAACGTCCCTAGTACTTTACTCCCAAAGACTTAGTACTAAGCATTCAAATTTCAGTTCTTGACTTTGGGGTATCCACTTTTTTTAAGTAAGCGAATTTTTTTCCCACCTTATACATTTATTTTTTTTTCATTTTTAGTGAACAATGCCAAGATCAGCAAGAAACAAAGTAGTTTCATTAACTAAAACCGATAAGAAAACCAGAGAAAACAAAGAAAGAATGGCCGACGAACTGCGTTCGTGCATGGACAAGTACAACTACATTTGGGTGCTCAATGTCGAGAACATGCGTAACCAGTTCCTTAAAGAGATCCGTCAGGCTTGGCAAGGTTCCCGTATTTTGTTCGGACGTACTAAATTGATGCAGAAAGTCATTGGACATACAGCTGAAGACGAGTATTTAGAGAATAGCCACAATCTTTCTAGTATACTCCACGGCGATATAGGGCTTCTTTTCACTGATGAAGAGCCACAAGTTGTTCAAGACTATTTCGAGTCATTTGTCAAACGTGATTACGCTAGAACTGGCGAGGAGGCTCCCATTGATTTTGTTGTTCCGGCTGGTGTTGTTTACTCAACTGGTGGTCAGCACCCAATTGAGGATGACGTTCCCCTAGCCCACTCTTTAGAGTCCACAGTACGTCAATTGGGAATGCCTACTAGATTAGATAAGGGAAAGGTTGTTTTACAAGTACCATACACAGTGTGTAGAGCTGGACAAACGCTTGATAGTAAACAAACAAGACTTTTAAAACAGTTCGGTGTTGCATGTTCTCATTTCAGAGTTAACTTAAAGGGACACTATAACAAAAAGGAAAGCCGTTCTGTAGTCTAATGTATGTATATTTATTATTAACCCATAAATCCTATATAATTGTAGTACATGAAATTTCTATAGTGAGTATATTACTATTTTATGTAATAATCTTTTAAATTACATAGTATGTACCTATTTACATAACAGATATTATCTACCCAGTTCCTGCACTATACACCCATACGCTTATAGCACGAGTGTTCCTTCAAGGGAAACTACCATCCCTCACGAGCTTCATTTTATAGCTGCCCAATTTTCAAAATTAATTCCTTAAATTTAAAAGACGTTGGCCGCGACGAAACAGAACTTCGTGCTTTGCTTCTACGCAAACGTTCTGAGTTCGAACAAGCACTGCAATTAAACAGACAAGATCTGCCTCAATGGATCAGGTACGCCACATTTGAAGCTGACTTTAACCAAATAAAAGAATGCAGACTAATTTTTGAACGTGCGCTGAACGTAGACTATACTTACGTACCCCTTTGGCTAAAGTACGCTTATACTGAACTACAATTTCACGAAATAAACAATACCAAACAAGTTTTGTACAGAGCATGTGAATTGTTACCTAAAGAGTCTAAACTATGGTTTACTTTGCTAGAGATTGCTGATCTACAAGGCGAGTTTAATGAGTGTCTTTCTATTTTAGAATCATGGGTTAAAACAGGAAGTAAAGAGTCTTACCCTGTTTATTATGAATTCGCCATACATCATCCAAACCTGAAAATAAATTTACTTGAGTTTTTAACAAATTGGACACAATTTATACCTGATTCTTTACGTCCATGGCTAGAACTTGCTGATCATCCCACCCAAACCAAAAGTGTGGTTTACAAAAATGCTATGAACTATTTATCCAATGAAAACAAAAAGAAAGTATATGACTATTGGATTGAATATGAACGGAAATGCCAGAATTTCAACAAAGTGTCGGAACTTATCAAATCACGTGATTCACTTTCTGTGTCATCTATTGACTATGATGGAAATGATGCTGGAATATGGCTTGCAGAACTTGAAATCCACAAAAGTAATTTACCAATTGATTTCGAGAATACGTTGAAAAATTGTAAGCCTAAACAATCTTCAAGCACTAGTTCGAATTGGCAAGCATACGCGCAAATATGGCTAAAGTATATTACTATATTAGCCAATCAACAAGAGGGCACCGATGACATGGGCACTGATGTAGATCACCTGTACGAAACTGCAATCTCGAATTTCCCACATCCTCACGTGACTTCGAGCCTGCTGTACTCATCATACGCTTACCATAAACTCCACAAATCAGGATTCGCAAATGCACGTAAGGTATTCGGTACGGGTTTAGGAAGAACTAAAGACAATTACCTTTCTAATATTTCAATTTACAAAGCTTATATTGATTTCGAATTAGCCAATGGCGATTTAGAAAGAGTTAGATTGCTTTACATGAAATTAGTGGAAATGTGGCCGCCGGTGCCCGATGGGTGGATACATTTTGCTCAATTTGAGACCACTCAAAACGAGTTTGAACGTGCTCAGTATATCTATAAAGTGGGATGTGCAGAGTCAAAATCTTTAGCTGTTTACAGCGCTTATGTGGATTTTGAAGCGGATGATGATTCAGCACGGAGCATTTGGTTGCAGGCTATTCAAAAATTACAAACATCAGACGCAGTAGCTCATGCAGCTATTTTCGAATTGAGTGTTGATGTTGATAATGTTGAAAAAGCAAGGCAAGTTTTCGAAAACGGGTTTAAAATGTTGGATTCTAATCAACAGAAATTAGAACTGTTTGATTTGTTTATACTTTTTGAAAAGGAATACGGAGACTCAACTAGTTTGAGTAAATTAATGGAGAGGGCTCCTAAAATTAATGATAATAATGAGTATGAATTTGTTCAGGTGGAACAAAGTGCAGTTGATAAATTACTTGCTAATGCTATGAAATGGAAGTCTGGTTCTTAATCCAAACCGGGGGGGGCACTTGCTTCGTCTATACCGGGTACATCAATACCGGGCGGTGCAGCTGATTGATCTATACCGGGAGGCGCACTCGGTTCTACACCAGGAGGCGCACTCGGTTGATCTAAACCTGGTGGACCTACACCTGGCGGCACAATCGGCTGATCTACACCCGGTGGTGCATTGTTAGTAATCACAGACGCACCCTTAACCTGAGCCTGTGGTTCAGTATTCAAGGCTATATTTTCTTCTCTATTCTTCTCCGGCTTCGGTTTAGATTCAGAATAATCAAGATCTCCATAACTTCTGAATGTTCGTGATCGTGTATTATAATTATCGTTGAGTTCATCTCTATCACGTCTTTTGAACTTCATATTACCTCCTCGAGTGTCCACTCTAGTGTCCATTCTGGTATCCATTCTGGTATCCATTCTGGTATCCATTCTGGTATCCACTCTGGAATCATTCCCATTTCTAATTCTACTATCAAATCTCCGTTTATTAGACCGTTCTTCATACCCGTCACGTTCAGACCTAACCCTGTTTCTGCAGTCTTGACTAACATGTCCTCTTTTATTACAAATAGTACACACCAACGAATCAGTGTTCTTCAAAGTACCATTCAAAACAGCCAGTTCTCTTAACTGCGTTCTTTTGAAATCGTTTTCATGTTCCGGCAATTGAATAGCCTGAGTAATAACTCTTTGAACTAGTTCAACTGCCCTTGCAGTGTTCTCAATTGAAGTAGAACTCACAACTACGTGTAAATCCTCCACATCCATTTGGGACTGTACTGACTTAGAGCTACCCCTACCCCGAATACTAATACGTGCCCCCGATTTTTGTTCCATATTTCGTAATGTAGCACCTCTTGGCCCTAACAATAACCCAATAAAGTTTAATTGTGGATGCTCTGCTGTTGGTAAATAAACCTTTTCTTGTAACTTTTTAACATCAGTGAATTGAGGTGGCGCGTAATCCGGGATCAGTTCTAAAGCCGCGTGCACTGCTAATGTGCGTTCTATTTCTAAACTTTCTTTAATTCGCAGTTCTTTAGTGTTTGTTCTTTTACCTCTGCGATCGTATTCAGGAAGAGGAGACTGTGGTATAGGGACTAAATCAGTGTCTTTATATTCGAAATCTTCATTTTCTAAACGTTTACACAAATCGCGTATATAATTTTCAAGAACTAGTGCCTCATTTTGCTCTGGAGTTTGAGGGTCAATAAACATAATAGCTATACAGAATAAAGTTAGGTGATCGGTGATTTGTGATTTGTGATTTGTGATTTGTGATTTGTGATTTGTTTTAGATTTTTGGCTAAGTAATATTTGAAAGTTACACTTCGATAGTGTAAGGAGAAGTTCTTCTATGTTCCACCTGTCTCTTATGTAATCTACATAATCCTCCAACATATGGGTAGATGTGTCACGTGTTATACTAAGTAAGGAGGTATTCATAAACAGTTACCACATCGACTTGATTACCTAACTAAATCAGCACTGATGTCTGAGGCTCTGCAAATGCAGCTCAAACAGCTGTTTGCAAGTTTAGAAACCAATGTAACCCATCTAAACCAAACAGAATCACCCTCTGATTTAATTATGGACATTGAACAGCTCGCACAAGTCACTAAGATCGCCATTTCTAATAACCTAACTGAAGAACTCGAAGACACGCTGCACGAACGTGAAAGAGAAGAAGAACTTAAAATTAAATCGCTTTGTGAGACCGATATGACAGATTCTAAATTAATGTCGCAGCAGCTTGACCTTATTGACGAGAAATCACGCCAAATCAAACTCAAAGCATCCCTGGTTAAACGTAATATGGATCTCAGCAGTAAACAGCTCGTTGATAAAGCATTGACTCACGAACAAATGCGCAGAACCAGAATGAACATTGAGTCTACAATAAGTTCAGTAAAACAGTGTTTACAAGGGTTAGGTCACGTGAACCAAATCCATGAACTTCTAAAGAGCAACCGACGAGTTGCTGCAGTTCAAAATTTACAAGATTTACAGAATTTGGATATGGCTGAATTACAAACTGTTGGTTTAGGCTCTTTGGTTTCTAAAACTGTACCTATGCTTTCCCAAGAGATCACACAGGCAACATTAACTTCTTTAAACTCATTTTTTGAACACAACGCAATGTCATTACAATCTGATTTTATTGGTCAACGTGTTTTTGATCTTGTTAAAACCCAAAGACAGGCTTGGGATCAACTTTGTAGGGAACATCCTCATTTGGAATCTTTTAGGTTCAATTCTCCGGTGGAAATGGCGTACAGAAGATCCAACAGCAATTTTCTTACTGTACAACAAATCAACGTTGACTTAAAACCGTTATTGGAGGCGGATATGGTGTTTAGTAAACTTGGCAAGGGTTATGAACTGAAAAATTACATTGATTCTCAATTTTCGAGCTTTTCTGACAATCTAGTGACAACTTCATACGAGGATTTAGTCAATAAATTACAAACAATTGTCGGATTTTGTTTAATTGACCGCGTTTTAAGCCGGTACCTTCCTCAAATAAGACCTTCCAAAAGCGTTGATGACCAATGGGAGCGGATATCTCAAAATATAAGCAGGTTTATCTCCAGTTTTATTAACCAAGTTGAAGATATGAAAGAATTAAAATCAAGACTTGGTTTAGTTATGGACACTTTGTACAATTTCGAGTTCAATGTCAGCAGTATAGGTGATCTTTTCAGCATGATCCTAGGAAAAGTTTGTGACAAATCTGTGGAAGATATGAAATCAAAAGCTCAGGAACAGTTTGAAAAAAGCGATCAAATGCAGCTTGTTGTTACTACTGAAATGTCTTATGAATCAGTTATGCAGATTGTTTGGTATGATGGACCTAATATTGACGATCTGTCGTTGCCGTTTGCGTTTCCGTTTTCAGAAATGTATGTGATTTTGTGTAAATGTCTGCGTGTTTTGCTTCATTACGGCGAGAGCTTTCTTAATCATTTCCAAGAAAACCAGAACTATGTTGTCACTGAGGTTTCTAAATGTATAGACAATGCATTTGATATCATTATTAGGGGGTACTGTGACCCAGCGATAAGAGGGAATAATCGCGAATTGTTAGTACAAACATTGGTGAATTTACAAATGTTCCATCTAGCAGCTTTGAAATGTGAACGTGAGTTGGCTAAAATGCGTAATGGCCGTAAGGGCAGTGTTGTTTTAGAATCAACTAATTTGTTAGAGCAAAAGACGAAGAGTGCCGAAACTAGAGTTTATGTGCTGTTAGAGGAAACTGTATTGGGGTTCTTTGCTGGAAACAGCTTCAGTTGGACAACAACAGAGTTACAAGAGACACCAACATCAATGGTTCTAGAGATGACTGCATATTTACTTACAATGGCGAATACAATATTACAAAGACTGCCTCCTGAAGTCAGATCATTGGCATTTTTTAATTTGGCGGAGAACGTCAATACTGGTTTAAAGAACATTTTACTGGAAATACCACCAGATGCTACTGAAGAAGCACTGACAAACTTCGATACTGACCTCCAGTTTCTGGAAAAGAGTTTATGGGAGATTGCCAGTGGTACAGACACTTCAATGCCGCTTCTTGAGTCTCGTCAAATGCTTGATTTACTGAGATCAGAGGATCCGGTTGGTGAGTTTAATAATCCAGCTATTAGAACAAGGAAGTATGATCGACTGGATGCTAAGAGCGTGAGTGCATTATTACAAAGAATAAAACCGGAATTAATAGCTAGTTTGCATTCTGATCATACGCAAACTGCTAGTGTTGGTCGTCAGGGCACTTTAATGCATAAACCGTCTATTATGAGATACCTTGGCGGTGGAAGTGACAAATGATCATGTGATATTGATCATGTGATATTGATCATCTAGATAAGACTAGTGTTGTACGAATTAAGTTGATGAGATTGATAAAACAATATGTATATCATGATACAGTTGTACTATATAAACTGCAAATATATTTCAAATGCACACTAAATGCACACCTAATGTACCATATAGGCACACCTCCACATGTAAATCGGCAGTAGACCACACGGTTATTGAGGCAGGTACACACTAAGATTACTAAGAATCGACTCATTTCAGTTATAACATGCATAGTGGTTCGGTAGAACCCAATTTACAAAGTAAAAGCACAGCAGCCTTGGCTGGTTCAATAGCAACAGCTCTAGCAGTTAACCCATTTGATGTAGTTCGTGTTAGAATGCAGCAAATGAGTGCTTTACAGCATGTACCTGAGTCCACAAAATGTTGTAATGACCTATATTGGTACCCATCCCCCCACTTTTGTACTTCTAAAAAATGTGTCAATCCTACAACAGCAAGAATTTTTAAAGATATTATTAGAGAAGAAGGGTACCCTGTTTTATGGCGAGGGGTTTCTCTTATGTTACTACAGTCTATTCCTGCTAACGTTATTTATTTCATTTCATACGAAAAGTTCAGAGACAAGCTAGAAAAGTATCCGACATTCAAAAGAATCGGTCCGCTTTTAGCTGGTGGTGGTGCTAGAGCTTTATCAACAACTGTTGTGTCACCTATTGAGTTATTAAAAACGAGATTACAATCTTTGAGAGTCGAAGAAAACGCAATGAAGGTTGCATTAGACTCTATGCGTGGTATGGTTAAAGAGGGAGGATTTAAGACTTTGTTTAAGGGACTTTCGTTAACGCTGTGGAGAGATGTGCCGTTTAGTAGTAGTTACTGGCTAGTAGTTGAGGGAGTTAGGAGCAGGTTAAATGGTATAGAACTTTCTAATTCACAGAAATTCGCTGAAAGTTTTATTGCGGGGATTACGGGAGGTGTTGTTGCCTCGGTTTTGACTACACCGTTTGATGTTGCAAAAACGAGACGTCAAATTGGGCATTCTGCATGTAGCAGTTCCTCAATGAATATGATCCAGTTCATGTCATGTATTATAAAGACAGAGGGATGGAGAGCTTTGTTTATTGGGATTGTCCCTAGGACTTTGAAGGTCGCGCCTGCTTGTGCTATAATGATCACTTCGTACGAAATGGGTAAGCGGTTCTTGAATTGACAACCATTGTAAATATTTTGATTTTGACTGATGAATGGAACGATAGATTTGCACATAGAAAATTAGGTATAATAATATATATATATATATTGTGTCTATTACTATGGTATTACCATTGTGTGGTGTGGTGGTTACCACGCTGGTCGTTCGGTTGGGAGAATATCGTCATCCATTGTTAGATCAGCGTACCCTTCTTCTGGTGTGGGCAATTGTAGCGAGGCTTGACGGCTGTGTGGGTTCATGTTTATGTCAGCACTGCTTTGTCTTGGTCTTTGTTTATCGTCTTCATATTTGAAGTTCATGCTGCTGTGATGCTTAGGAGACGGTGGAGTGTTCAATCCAGAATCCATTAATGTCAATTCGTCTCTCATTCCATAGTCTTCTTTCATTACTTGTTTTTTGTTTACTGTGTCCTTCATCCTGAGGGGGAGTACACAGTCATTTCCGCTATACGGACTAGAGGGTACGGGGGTGGCTAAACTTGAGTTCATTGCACTTTCGTCTTTGTTTTGATAAAATTGAGGTGAACTTAGTTTTCGATCGTTGATTAGCTCGTGGATTTTTCTTTGGCCTCTAGCACCTTCATGGAGCATCGTGTCCATATGGTTTACTAACTTACAAAATTCAATTGGAAGTGCATTTTCCGCAATTGACCTGAAACTTAAAATTGAAGTCTCGAGTTGTAGATTTAGGAGGTTGTGCTCACTTAATAAATGACCACGGTCTGAACTCCCACTCTTACGTAAATCGTAGAGGTTCTTACCTTTCTGTTTGAACAGTACATTACAGGATTCCTCAACTTGGTGGAGGGCAGTGAAACATTGAATGAAACTTGAACATACAGGAATTATCCCGTTCTGAATTTTGCCTAGATTTTCAACTTCATCTAACATTCTTGAAAACCATTCAGCAAATTCAGGACTTGGTACTCTTGTTTGGAATTGGTCACTTGTGGGACAGTTCTTTTGGTTGATGTAATCTGACCAGTTCCTTATCGTTATGAGAGTAGTGTTCAATTGGTTGTTATGACGTTTGTATGACTCTTCAAGGTTCGACATTTCAGAAAGGACAGACTTTAAACTGACTGGTTTGGGTTTCCAAAAGGAAATTTTGTCTTTGAATCTTTTCATGCGTGATGTTTCTACATCGTTAGAATTGAGGTCTAGAGTGGGAGATGGTACAAACGGTGAATTCAGGGGAGTATTACTGGCACTGTACCTGGGGGTTTGAGGAGAACCAGTACCAATTGTAGAATTGACATTGCTATAGTTTCCCATCAGACGGATTCCAACTCAAATGGTGGGGGGGGGGTTATTAGGTGTTTATATACGGTCGCATTATTGCATATGGTTCATGCCGTTTGTTGGACAATAGGTGTCTTCATCCAACTAAGTGAAACTTAAATTCTTCTTTTTTTAGAGAATTAGGTTGTTGTGCAAGAAGGTTATTATTAGTTTCTACGATTATTTTTTATGGCTTTTAGCAGTGATTACAATGTACGTTGCCATACCCCTCATTTGAGTTCGTTCTGTTAGCGTTCTGTTAGTAACCACCCCAACCACCCCAACCAATGTGTGGTCTAGGTCTAGGTCAGCAACTTATGATGTAACCGAACAGACAAAAGTCACTGATCGCTTAACTACGGGCATTAAAGCAATAGATATTTGGCCTCGGTAAAATTTGTGCTTACTTTGTTCGGCCCACATAAACCGCCGCAACGCTTTTATAGAAATTGTAAAAATAAGTAGTTATACAGATAAATGATACAGAATGTGACAAACAACTAATGCTATGCTGATGAAAACAAAAAATAAGTACAGAAGTACATTTCTTTGCAGTGAATTCTCAATATTCGTTACTTGCCTTGAATGCTTGAAATGCGGTAGAGGTACCCGACCACATTGATTTCTAGGATGAAGAAGTTGTATCAAATGCAGTCTTATCTTTTATTGTAAAGGCAAAAAAAGAAAGAGTAGAAGAATCACAATAAAAATTCATATGAATGAGATGAATGCTTTGATAAGGGTAGAAACAAAACTGGGAAATCACCAGATGCCGTTTAGGAAATAAGAATTCAATAAGTTAGTCTTTCCAGGAAGGCATCTAGAAGATGGAAATGTCTGGGAATCTAATCGTTTGGCAAAATCGAAGAGGCTAGGCTCACTGCAAGAATTGCCATAAAGGCGGTTATCGACAGAGGTAAGCAGGTTAGGGCGGTTTTGAGCACGTCCCGGGATATAAAGATCAGACATCGAATATTGGTTAGTGTTATTACCCCAATTAGCCGAAATATGGTTCTTCTCTTTATCAGCGATTAGGTTGTAAGATTTATCAACGGATGCAATAGGCTGATTCTGAGAGATAATGCTGCTGGGAATTTGTTTCGGGCTCTGGGTAGGGGTATGGAACTGCACATCCAAACATTTCAATAAAGGAATAAACAAACCGATGTCGTACGTAGAGAGGTCCGCGTGAATCATACTTTTACGGCTTTTGGTTAATTTCCGCATAGTAGACTGAGCACACTTTCTCATAATAATTAAAAACTTACCCTTAACTCGGGTCCTGAGCTCTTCGTTAGTAAGCTTGAAAAGCTCATGCAAGTTGAATGTTTTGATAATGGCGTACAGAGAGCGATACCAATCGTCGAAAAGGTTCTCGTCGTTGACCTGGGGAAGATAATAAATCTGCATATAAAGAGAGGTCTTAGAATCCACCTCAGTAGTGGTACAGGCTTTAGCGATCTCATAAACCCAAGGTTCGATCGTTCGCTTTGGTTTATCTGCAGCGCCTTTGGGCAAGGGTTTCTCATCGGCCTGCTTCTGAGGAACAATTTTCGGTGAGGAGGAGGCGTTAGACGAGCTTCGAGCTAAAGTACTGTTTAAAGTGCCGATAATGGCGTTCGTTGCAACTTTTTTAGTGTTCAAACTCGCGTCAAGTAATTTCGGAGAAAAATAGTTAAGACCAACTGACAAAGGCTTCATAGCTCCCATGTCCGTGCTTTGATACTGGTTCTGGAAAGAAGGGAAAAACCGGGAGTTCTGGTTCATACCGGAGTAGGCGTAACTCCCAGTGTCCATGGCGGCTGTGGCATTAGAGTGTGGTGCGATCATTGATGCTTTTAAATGCTTCATCTTAGAGGGAATCATCATAATATATATACACTAAACAAAAAAGGTGACTAATCACCATCCGCCATGATGTAATGTCAAATTATTATTTATTTGAATCCCACAACACTCAATCGGGTAATCTGGACCATTTAGCCGAAAATGTGGATTCCACAACAAGGCTCGATATTGTTACAATTTCAGCTATATTTTATTTTGTTTAGAACTAATAAAAATTATAAACTGTTTTTGAAATGTCGACCTAGCCTAAGTCCTTGCAGATCTTAACCCTAATATTCTTCATGCTAGATTATCAACGACTGAGCGAATCACGCATTTTACCATTTTCGGAAGACGTGAACTAAAAAAATATAGCGGGAAAATGATCAAAACGGATGTATGAATGTATTCAAGAGAAAATGAAATAAACAGTTGATGTTGAAAAGTATATTAAGAAAAGTTATTTGTTTATTTTATTACTTTCTAAAGAAGTTTGTATTATATTTACTCATCATCATCACCGCCAATCTTAGGAGCGAAGTAGTATCTAACATGTCCACTAGGGATTTGGTACTCCACAGAAGCTGGGGTGTTCTCGGCAAGTTCAAGCTTAACAACATCAGACAAACATGAAGCCTTAGTGATGTTATTGAAGTAATGCAAATTAAAGCTAAGAGTGACAGGCTCAGAAATGTTAATAGAAACTGAATTCTCAGGGTTCTCAGTATCAGTATAAGGACGAACGTGGATGTCACCCTTACCCATGTCACCCTCAGCAGAGAAAACGACCTCTTCCTTATCAGCATTAATAATAACAGACTCACTGAGCTGTTTAAGGTCTCTTAAAATACGTTGAAGGTCCACACTAGGCATAGTAATCGATGCAGTGTACTCGGTCTCAGGAATGCTTAAATACTCCTGATCAATGTCCATTAAACGGATATTGAATTCACTAATACGGTCATGTTTAGTGTCTTCGAAGTTAATAGCTAATTCACTAGGTTTGTCTTCACAACGTAAAGTGAGCTGGTCATCATTGCTACCACAACGAAGGACAGTAGAAAGAGAGTTCATGTTAACACCTAATGTAACAGCATGGTCGCAACGGTAGCTGTCGAATCCTTCGGGACCTAACAAAAGAGAAATAAGAACAATATGAGATTTATCAAGAGCCTGAAGAGCGATTCCATTGTCGGAACAATCAAAGTTACAATCGCTGATCATATCACGGAAGGCTTCAATGATTTTCTTCAAACTAGAAGCTTGACTGGTTTTGGCCTCAAACATTTTCTTTTTTTAGTATTTAGTGTGAAGAAGTGATCTTTCTTTTTTGGGGGAAGGAAGAAGTTGTTAAAAAGTGATTACTATCCACGACGCGAAACGCGAAAATAGGTAATAGCCAATTAAGGGTTGGGGTTTTTAAGTCTTTCAATTTATTATGTAATTGCGTCACGAGGTCACGGGATCACAAGACACATGCATGGAAATTGAAAAATGAAAAAAAAAACACAAAAAAATCGTGCATTGCATTCCATATAAAACACCGTTATTACGAAGAGTACACACACCCATTGCATCAGTATCAATTACACCCCTAAAATTGTTCAATTGCTTAATTATATAACTGTACATAAAATCTATCATGCATTTGAATAGTTAGGATGAAGTACATATTTCACTGACTGTCGAGACTCATCGTCCATATCATCAATATCACCACGTAACTCCATAATAACATGATCCTTAACCATTCTCTTCAAAATTTTACGAATAAACGACTTTTCACGGTCTACTTGATCAACAGTATGAATGTCACCCTCTACCTGTTCCAAGTACCAGTTCTCTAACTGCAGAACATCAACACCATCAGTATCAATAGGGATGCGAACATTATCACCATTAGCATCTTCAACAACTTCAGTAGTGGCATCCTCGATGATCTCCACTAACTCATTAACCAGTTTATTATACCTTTCAGCAGAGATTCTATTAGTAGGACGACCAGCACTCGAGTTAGTGTTCTCCTCTGATCTTGCCAATCTTGCAGTTAAAGAATCAGTTTGAGAGCTACGATCAATGTGTGGCGCAGGGAAAGTAGTTTGGTTATCGCCAATATCAACATCTTCCTGGTCAACTTTAACAATTGATGCTCTCAAGAGATTGTAAGCTTCCTGAACAAAAGGTTCAGAAATAACATTAACACAATGAGCACGAGCAATTGCTTCACTTAAACGAATCAAAGACTCTAATTGACGCACAGTGATTCGGAAACTTGACTTTCCAGTATTGCTTGCTGAACCACCGTGAGCACCAGATGTTGGGTTAGCACGACCAGAATCGAAATCGTTTGCCCTTAAACTTTGATACCTGCTAATAAGCAAGTTCTTGGCACCTTCAGTGAATTTAGGCTTGAACAGCTTTGCATAAGTGATATAACGAAGCAATTGTTTAGAACTAAATGGTGGATCAATGGCATCATCACCGTTCATGTGCAAACCGACAATATGCTCTGCCAAGTTCTTATCCGTATTAGTATTACACTGGTCCAAAACAACAAAGAACAAGTCGAAACGAGACATGATAGGTGCGCTCATATTAACGTTTGTTTTCAAACTCTTTCTAGTGTTGTAACGTCCACCTACAGGGTTAGCTGCTGCTAAGATTGAGGTTCTAGCATTCAATGTTGCTTGGATACCAGCCTTAGCAATTGAAATGGTTTGCTGTTCCATAGCTTCGTGAATGGCTACTTGATCACCAAGATCCATCTTGTCGAATTCATCAATTGCACAGATTCCATTATCTGCCAACATCAACGCACCAGCTTCAATTGTATGTTCTGAACTCTCCTCATCTTTAACAACAGCAGCAGTCAAACCAGCTGCTGAACTGGCCTTACCACTAGTATAAACAGATCTAGGCAGTAACCCAGTAACGTATTTCAAGAATTGTGACTTGGAAGTGGACGGATCTCCAACAATACATACATTGATGTCACCTCTTAACTGGATTCCCTCCGGAGTAGTTTTGTGTACACCACCTAAAAGTTGTAGTAAGATCCCCTTCTTAATAGCTTCGTGTCCGAATACAGCAGGAGCAATAGAATTTACTAACTTTTCATAGGAGTTCTCAGATTGCACCATTTGACGCAGATCTTCAGTTTCGTCATTATCCAAAGTGTCTAGGTATGCCTCCTGTTCAGCATTAATATCAGACATATCAATTGTATCCGGAATCCCGGCATTCCTCAATTCTTGTAACATAGCATTAGAATCTTCTTGATCAGGTTGTGCCATACAAGCAACGAATGCCAGTTTATATGTTAAATCACGTGCACCTAGTGACTTCAAACCAGACACAGCACCATCTAAACCTGCAGAACGTCCCTGATCTCTGCGATCACGCATAGCCATTGGCTTTACACCAGGCAATCCTAACTGAGAAACATCAGGAATCACAATTTCAGTTCCTGTAAACAAACAGCGGTCTCCAGCCTTGGCTCTGTCTACCATGTCACCCCTCAAAATAACATCAATTGTTCTAGGCATTGAACCAGTAGGAATATCACCAGGATTCTCTTGAACTCTTACCCTTTGCCAATCCATGAACTGACATCTAGTTGGAATTAATGTCCATGCATTTCTATTCTGACAAGTAGGATTCGAGCACATATAAGGTGTCGTGTATTTAAACGCTTGTTCAATACCGAACGCTTCAGTTCCACAAGCATCACATCTGAAAGTGGCTTTATAAAGTTCAGGTCTTACTTCTGATGTTCTAGTAACAGTACCAGTAAAACAAAGCAACGAACCAATAGCATCGGCACGTAAATCACGCAGTCTGGATCTAGAAGGTAAATCATAAAAAGACACTTGAAAGATCCTCTCGTTGTTTTCAGCAGCTGAACTTGAGCTTTGGCCAGTACTAGGCACAGTAGGTGCAGAAATATGACTAGCAGTTTGGGACAAAGTATCATCGTCAGGAGGCAGATTGCCAGATTCATAGAGAAGTGTAGGGTCAATTCGTCTGATAACGTTCTTTAAAGCACGTTGTAAAAAAGGCAAAAATCTGAAGTACTGCTTTTTAATAGCAATTGCCAATGCTGAACCTTCTTCTCCTTGGTCTAAACTAAGACCCTCTAAATGTGTCCAATCCACGAATAAAGTGCTTAAATTATAACTCTTCATTTTGCGGATTTGAGCTAGGTAGAAATGTTTACCTTCATCATCAGTATAATTCAACATAAACTGCTCGAATTGTTCCTGAACTTTATCACCAACAACATCAGCAACTCTAGGAATTCCTTCAATACCAGCTAATGCAGCTCGTCTGATTTCGTCAGCAGGATTACTAGAGTCTAATCTACTAGCTTGGTCGTCATCATAAGAGGCACCACCTCTGAATTGACTAGCGTCGGGGGAGGAGCCTAAATCGAAATTATTAGTTTCAGATTCTAATCCGTGTAATGAGGACTCTGATCCGGGGTTAGTAGTGCTCTCAGCAAAGGGGGAGCTGGCAATTGTACTGGCAAGATCAGAGGGGATAGGGTTAGTACGTGTGGTTGTTGAACGGCCTTCTGAATGTGATTCTGAGTAGTGGTTAGTATCACTGGTTAAATCACTTAATGGGTCACTACTTGCGTTTCTGAAATCGTTCTCATTAGGGCTTGAATCCATTGTGTGGATCACCTTTTTTTTAATTAGTTATGATTGTTAGGGAGAGAGGTGGGGCACCCAATTGGGAAAGTATGTAATCAAAAATAAAGGGATTGAATATGGTGGCGGTATCTTGTAACTGCTTAGAGATCGAAAATAAAATGATTAAAAGTGACGCAGGTTAAAAGTACCACGGGTAAGGAGTGAAAAGATTAACAATCGGATGATTAAGAGAAAAGCACATACATTTCCACATGACACATGGCACAATGTGGATATGATTCATCATCAAATTCAAAAATACACCAAAACTTTTTAAATTGCAGATATATATAGCTATCTATATAAGTTAAACCTTCAATATTTAGCAACCTGGATTCTACCATGGCCCATTTCCTTAAGTTTGGCGATAAGAGCCTCATCGCTCATTTGGTCTAACTCATCGAAACCACCGATGCTAACACCATCAACGAAAATATTAGGAACGGTCTTACGTCCAGAAATCTTCTCTAAGTACTGCATGATTTCCTTGTCGTGCTCGTCATTGTTAACCTCGAAGACAGCAGGAAGAGGACTGACCTTGATTCTCTTAAGGAAGATGTCCTTAGCCTTAGCAGAAAAGGGGCACGTAGTCTTAGAGAAAATAAGGACGGGGACCTGAGACAAGTAGTTACGAACCATTGGTCCGGCATCGTAAGCAGGGAAGGTATCCACAAGATCGGGATCCTCTCTGTCGTTAGGATCACGGACTGTGTCTTTGTTCGGGTTTCTAGGAGGGGGGGTGAAGACCTCGTTACCACGCGCGTTCATCTCGGCAGTTAATGTGCGGAAGATGAAGAAAAAGAGACCAATGGATAGCACAATGTAGGCCAACTTCCGGACTTTAGCACTAGAAAGAAACATCTTTGACCTTGATTTTTGTTTGTGGTTTTGTCTAAAATCTATGGGCTGTGGTGACAATTGCGTAAAGTCAGCTTAGACAGCTTGAGCTTAAGTGATACGTTTCAAAAAAAAGAAGTCGTCGCGTAATCATTGATTCAAGGTTAGGGTGTGATGACATGCACTTACGCTAATGCAGGGCCTTTAGCGCGTCCGCTACCGGGATCCATCTTAGCAGACCGAGCGCCAAATTGAATCGCACGTTTTTTTTCTTTGGAAACTTCAAAAAGCGATAGTTTGTTAAACGCTAAATGTCTCAAAATAATTTTATTACTGTCTTCTGTTATTTTACACGCTAATGGCAGATTCATTGCGAGAGTTACAATTTGGTTGTCCAAAAACGGGTATCTTAAATCTTTCGCCCAACCTGAACATGCCCTATCATCTCTTCCTAAATTACGTTTTGGAATCCGCTGCATTTCCAATTCAAGTTCGGTTGATAATTCGGTTAGGGTTGGGGCACTTGCATGTCTCGAATAGCCAGCAAGTAGTTCATCAGACCCCAGCCCGGAAAAAATTATGGGCATGCGAGGGTAATTTGTAAGTGTTTTTGTGCAGAAGTAAAAAGCGAGAGCAATATCACGATCCATAATGGTGGCATTGGGGTAAATAAGTTGCATTACACAATCTCTACTGGCAACTGCTTCTTCATATGGAATGTTTATTTCAACCAATTCGAATTTGGCTCTTTCCTTGTTTTTAGACCTCGTTTGTAATTCCTTAAACGATCTCTTAGCTAATTTTCGGTCTGGCGTGTCAAATGATGCATTTGTGCGTCTGTTCTCAAATGCAATATTAAGCAAGTAGATTGGGACTTCGGGTGGTAACAAATCATCAATAATAGCTGTTAATACTGTACAATCAATACCGCCACTGAACATAATAGCAATTGGTGTTGATGGCGGTCTAACAAGACGTTTTTCAACAGCTTTTATTAACTTTTCATAGAACTCTTTAACATGATGCTCTTTTAATTCGCCAAGTGTAGGGTTTACTTTTAAGGAGGGTAAGGGTGGTGTGATTTCTAACGACTTTGTCAACATATTGTACTTATAAACACATCCACCAGCATCACATTCTACAAACCCGGGTAATCCAACTGAACATATAGCGATCCCATTGGTAGTTTGTTTATATAAAAGACTGCGTCTGCCTAAACGGTCGCGGGCAAATTGAATTGTGTTGTTTTTATAGTAAACAAATGCGAATTCACCCTCAGCTTTAAACAATTCAGTGACGTTTTCACGCACTAATTTAAAAGCATAGCTTGTATCATGTTCATTAATATCGTAGATCTGGCCATTATAACATAGAATTTCTGAATTGTCAGCAGATTTGATCGGCTGCTCAACTAATGGCTCTCGTAATGACAAAACAGAGTGCTCCATAGTGATTTCAGGAAGGCAAACTTTACCTTGGAAATCAGGTCCTCTATTTCTAGTTTGTAGCTGTAAATATTCAAGTTCTGTTAGGTTTAATGCATTAGGTGTATAAACAAGAATTCCACACATAAGAATGTACCAATAGTGTGTGTTTTTTCAGAAGGGGAGGATGGGTCAGGTTTTTGCCCTTTGTTTACAGTGTGTCCCATGATTATGTCATTGGAATCCACCACCATGTCCACACTTGTCCGCACTTGTCCGCACTTGTCCACACTTGTCCACATGTACCATATATATTGTATATAAATACCCCCGATTACCTATACATTTTATCTACCTTCTTTTTTGATCACTATTCTTAAACACATGCGACTTCAACATATCAATTGTCTCAGCTCTCGGCCTTTCATCCTGAGAGTACAGAAACGATTGTGAAGTCATTTGTTTTGAATAATGATCATCAGTGAGAATCCCCCAATTCGCATATTTTGCCATAAACTTTTGAAACAGTTTATGATGCCGTTGAGTAGCAATGAATGTTCTTCTAGACATCAAACTGTATAACTTCAATTGAGTACTTATTTCAAAGAACCAGAACTTCTCGGAATTTTGAACATAAAACCATAGGAAATCACAAGAACCGACATTTTGAAAAGTTTCAAATGAGTTCAAGTTCTCCTTTATTTCAAATAACAAGTCCTTTAGGTACCTGCATTCTGTACCCTTGCGTGAGTAAAGTCTTTGAATGCGTTTTTGTTCAGAAGCGATTATCTTGGGGATTAAATTGTAGTTGCTGGTGTCTTTCCCCTCCTTGGATTCCTCAATTGTCATCGCATCAATCAGATCTAGAACTGTTCTTTTATGGAAATCGTCAAGATCAGCAAGGTACTTCTTGTCTTGAGATCTGGTTGTCTTTTGACGCATACGGTTATAAAGAGATTGCAACCTGTTTATATCGTCTTTGATTTTCATGATGTCTGACCTCATTCTGCAGGCTAGTCTGCTAAGAAGGATATTGAGATGGGTGTACCTATGGCGGTAAATGGCCATCTCATTAAGCTCTGCTTCGTACTTCTCCCTGAAATTAAGACTCATCTGTGTCAAATTTTGGGATTCAATTAGGGGGGCGGACTGCCAATTTAAACGTTTTTGAGGTATCCTTGACAGTTTGGAGGGACCCATTACGACCTTTGTTTCAGGTAATTTTGTTGTCAGAGAACAACTTTGACTTTCACTATTTTCTTCTTTAAAATCAGTTAACGTCGTTTTTAAATCAGAAATTTCAATATCATCATTAAAAACTGTAGATGTTGGAAGCATATCGATAACTTCTCTAGAGAATACTTGGTCTTCGCCATCAATTGAGTCAATAATTAGCACACTGCCGTACTCTTTCCATTTCAAAACAAGTTTTTTGGGTTTATACATAAAATACTCAACAACAATTCTTAAAAGCTCAAAGAAAATCCACAAACAAACCAGAATTCTGAGGATGTAAACAAACTTGTACGACTTGCCGTTATTAGTTGGTTGACTAGATGTGGACTTTTCATCATATTCACAATCTATAATTGTGCTGTCTGTTGTGTCGAAATTGATGTTTTTAGCTTTTGAGTTGTCTTCGTTGTTTAGAATTGGGTCAATTGTATAAACTCGTTGGAGATGATAGTTCACAAAACACTCAATTGGTTCTAAATAACGGGATAGGGACTGTTTTAAACGATCAATCAGTTGTTGGAGCATGTTTTTTTTTGGGAATTGTCAATTGGTGTTTGAACTTGGTGATGTTGTTTTGACTTAAAGGTTAGGAAGACTAGATTAGGGTAATGACGTACATAGAGAACTGCACAGTATGCTACAGACAAGTATGTGTAATTATGTTAATCTTATGGAGCACATTTTTAAATTTGTTCAGAATAGTACATAATTATATGGTATATATAGAATAACTGGATATCTGAAGCACCTTGTAGTCCTCTATGTTGTATGTACATGGAGTCACGTGTTTATGTAATTGCACCCACATCAGTACACCCAGTCTACAACCCACGTTGGGGTCGCCATGGTTTGCCATACGCTTACACATCCATATATCCAGGGTAAGGTCATTTTTCACTCCTCCTAGCTCTCGTCGAATCACATCAAATCATTTCTCAGGTAAAAACAAATAAATTTTGAAGTTCCAATCAAATGTCAATTGAAAGTGAACCAACGGCTCAAAAACGGGTAAACCCAAACCAAGTTAACAAACCTGCTAAAAAATTAAAAATCAAGAAATATAAACCCGCACCCGTAGATGCTACTAGCCCCGAAGGTGTCCTTAGAAAGAACATTTTTGAGGTCTTCCCTAATGCTACTCCTAATGATATGACAGAGTTTATGAACAGAGACAGAACTAAGGAGTGGCCCCTGCATCGCGAAGCTTTCAACTTAGAAATCAAGTCTCTTTCTCACAACGGTAACGGTATTGCAATTAATGAAGTTAATAATAAAGTGGTGTTAGTACCTTTCACGTACCCTGGAGATGTGGTTAACGCTCAAATTCATCGTACTGAAGAATATTATTTAGAAGGATTGATAACCAAAATTGTGAAACCTTCAGAGTTTAGAAATGACAGTTTAGTAAAATGTCAGTATTTCGGTAAATGTGGTGGATGTCAGTACCAAAACACCAGCTATGATAATCAGCTTGAGATCAAGCGACAGGTTATTGTTAATGCTTACCGATACTTAGCACCTGATTTGAAGATCCCTGAGATCCGTAAGACTGTTGCTTCTCCTCAACGGTTTAACTACAGAACTAAGCTGACACCTCATTTCGATGTTCCAAAGCGCGGACTGCAAGATGACAGTTTCCCTATTGGGTTTGGTCAGAAGGGTAACCGTTATGATGTAATTGATATTGAAGAGTGTCCAATTGGTACTGAGGTTGTAAACCAAGGGATCAAACAAGAAAGACAAAAAATCAAGGAAAACTATAAAAGTTATAAACGTGGAGCTACTGTTTTACTTAGAGAGGGAAGTGATAAGACATTGATCACTAATCCCAAACAGATTATGAAAGAAACCGTTGGTGATTTCGTGTTTGAGTACAAGGCTGGTGAATTCTTTCAAAATAATAACTGTATTTTACCAGTGGTAACCGATTTTGTTGCTGAAAACTTGAAAATTGATGGCAAGCCTCCACAATTCTTGGTAGACACTTACTGTGGATGTGGTTTGTTCGCGATCACATGCAGCAAAAATGCTGAGAAGGTGATTGGTGTAGAGATCAGTGCTCAGAATGTCGAGTTTGCTAGAAAGAATGCAGAAACTAATAGCATTTCTAATGCTGAATTTATTGTTGGACAAGCAGAAAAGATTTTTGATAATGTTAATTATGCTCCTGACCAAACTTCGGTGGTCATTGATCCACCACGTAAGGGTTGTGATGAGTTGTTTTTGAACCAGTTGTTGGCTTTCGGACCGGCTAAAATTGTTTATGTCAGTTGTAATGTGCATTCACAAGCTAGAGATTTAGACTACTTTATGAAGAATTGTAGGGGGCAGTACGAAATCTCTAGTTTAGGTGGGTTTGATTTCTTCCCTCAAACTTATCATGTAGAGGGTGTGGCTGTACTTACAAAGGTAAAGTAAATGTGAATGTGAATGTAAATCTGTATTTTTGTGTTTCTTTGTATTATTTATGTACAATATAGATTGTAATTTCGTTAATATGAAGTGTGGATCAGATGAAATGGTAAGAAATGGGCAAGGGTAAAGGTAAGGATTAGGTGCTATTAGATGTCGGGTAAGGGCACGAGCAAGGGCAAGGGCAAGGGCACCTCATTATTTGTGGAAACTGCAGTAGTAGTTAAAAAGAACACTAGCAATACCCACAGAAACAGAACTTAACAAAACAGGCCATCTGAACTGTTCAGGTTTGTGGAACAACATAGTAACCAAATAAACAGAAATAGTAGCTCTGTTTTGTAACGACTTCTCATAAGTACTGAATTTACCCCTATCAGACTCTTTAACACCATCTTGGATTATAGTTTGTGCACTTAGATCAACCCCCCATAATCCAATTCGCGAAATAGCTGTTCCCAAAGACAAAGCTAATGCCGCGTTATAATTCTCATTCCATAACAAAAAGAACAACACAGTAGTTAAAACTAGTACTCCACACTGGAAATTTATGAACCCCATACCAGCCCTGAAAGGACCAATTCTGTTAATAATAACAGGAGTTATCAATGTAGCACTTAACTCCAAAACCACTGAGAAAGTTCTAAACACAGTTACTAATTGTGGGCTTAAACCAGTAGATAACAAATAAGTAACCATTTGACCAGAAAAAGACAAAACTGTGAAGTACAAAAAGACCATAGACAAAGAAACCAAAACCAATTGATGCTTCCAGTAATCAAATGAGCTTTGTCTACCGGTTAATGTAGACGTTTCATTAGTGTTATCTGAAGGAGGCACGCTTCGTCTAAACGACAATGCCGGGACTTCACGGTAAACATTGGCAATTGTGAAGTATTCAACGCTGCAGCTTATAAGACTAAGACCTAAAACAACACCAATTGCTAACTTAGAGTCAAATCCATAGATCATACCAATTGCGAATGGACCCAAAAGTTTACAAAATAAGTCAATTGTTCGCATTCTTGCATTCATCAAACCAAGTAACTCAGCATTTTCACCGGCAACCACGATTACCCAATCTCTTTCCACACTCACAGTGTTTATTATGTTATACGAATTCTCGGCACCACCCAAAATAGAAAGAAGAGCCAACTCAGCGTACTCATTTGGTAATGGGAATAAAAAAAGTAGGCAAGCTAACCCAACAGCTAAACGCTGACCAATAATTGACCACCGAACAACTCTCAGTCTGTTATTATTATCGATGTAGTTGCCGAATTTAGTGCCGGCGACTGCACCAGGCAACGCACTAAGTAAAGAGTAGAACGAAACTGGGAATAGCGTTCCCGGGTATAATTCGGCAAGAAATAGAATAGAACCGAATTGGAATAAACGGCTGTTCCAGGTACTTAGAAAGTGTGATATATAAAGCAAGTTCGCGTTACGCATTTATGAAATTCAAGCAAACAAATAGGAAAAGGAAAAGGAAAAGTTTAGACCTTTAACCGCTTTTTTTGAGTCAGTCAGTCATCCTAATCAGTAAGCTAGTAATTTAAGGGTTTGTGAAACCCTAACCATCGGTGTTTTCTATAGTGAACCCGTACCCTGTGCACAGTGCATGTACCCACACCATGTACACATTCAAATGTAAACCCATTTAACTTGCTCCTTACAGAATACATAACAACTTATTTAAGATCTTTGAGCAGCAGATTCAAGTCTAGATCTGATCTCCTCATCCATTATTTCTCTTACTAGTTTGGTTCCTTCAATTGCTAAATCCATAGCATCCTTTAATCTATCAATAATCAATCTTTTCTCCAAAACCACTAATGAAGCCCTTGAAGATCCTCCTAATGTCCCAATTGTAAGATTTGGGAGTTCCTGGTACTCTATATGACAAGGATCCAGTAATGGCACGTCGTCAGCTACAGCGACGCTTACGGCAGCTGCGTACTCCTTCATAGGAACACCAGCATCTACTAATGCTAAACACATGGCATTTACACACCCTGGTAAAATATTTCCGTCTTGTGCTAAAATGTATAAACTAACAACAATTTCTGTACGTGGTGACAAATTCAACAGGATTGTTTCCTCGAATGTCTCTTTTAAATTAATGCTAATTTCCTGATACTGTTTTTCGTTCGATGTGTGTTTTACACGGTTTAGAGAAGAGAAAGGGGCAACTACTAAATTGACCGTTAAAATAGCTTTGTTCACATCGGTTTTGTTTTTACTGGTTGGTTCTTGTGGTCCATTTACCGTGCAGGCCACTTTAGAATTGCCCATTTGGACTGTAGAGCTTCCGTCTGCGCCTTTAGCATGTGTAGAGGTTGAACATTCAAAAAATCTGAGCTCGTTATACCTGCGGCCGTCTACTCGTAAACCTTCTGGAGAATAAAGCTCGAATTTCGACATGTACTGACTAAGTTTTCTGGAAAAAAAATCTAAGGCAGGTGAAGTAGGCGGTTCAGTTCAGTTGGAGATAGGTAAATCTGTTATGTAAGATAGTACATACACATACTTAGCTGACTTTCTGTAGTACTCTTTATAGACATCTCCTCACTCTACCTACGCAACCGTGTACTACATTTAGTAACTGTTCATAACGCATTCGAATAATGGACTTTTCAGCAATTAGCGCCGAATTGGAAAGTGAAGAGTCTATTGCAGTCGCAAACCAATTACTTGATTTAGAAAATCTAATTTATAAACTTGCTAAAACCCACGGCCCCGAAATTCTTGCTGATCCAGAAACAAGGCAGTACTATGTATCTATTGCCCATAGCTTAGGAATTGACCCCTTCAAACTAAATTTACATGATCCTAATGAACAAGAGTTGCAAAACAGAGTAAGCGTTTTATTAATTGAGGTTTCTACACAATTACAATCTTCTAACGGTGGAATAACCCCGCTAACTGATCTATGTGGTATCATAAGTTCAAAACTAAACACGAAGGTAACTTCTAGTGACATTAAGAAATCAGTGACTGATCTAAAGCAGTTAGGTGCTAATTATACTATTGAGAAACTAAAAAATGGAACTAAGGTTCTTAAATCCACATCTGATGAACTACGTACTGATCACAACGATGTATTCGGAGAATTAGAACTAACTAAATTTGTCACTGTTGATTTACTAAGAACTAAACTCAAGTGGTCTGAATCCCACTGCCGTAATGTTCTTGACGATATGCTAAGTTTAGGGTTTCTGTGGTTAGACGAACTCCCAACTGGTGACCAACAGTTTTGGAACCCAATATCTGTTGATTAATTAATCAGATTTTTGTAAAATGGTGTTGAGAATAGCTGCCCCTCAGAGCGTTAAATCGAAAGCAAGTGTTATATTTTTACACGGATTAGGAGACTCCGGTGCCGGATGGAGCTTTTTAGCTGATGCTTGTCACCGTAACGCCTCTTTAAGACACGTTAATTTTGTCTTTCCTAATGCACCAGTTAGATTCTTTCCTTCATTTGGAGAATCTTTGCCTGGATGGTTCGATTTAAAAACAATTGGATCTTCAATTAAAGAATCAGTTACTGATGAAAGGGGTATTTTCGAATCTATAAAATCTGTTCGAAAATTAGTTCAAACCGAGATTGATGGAGGGGTTCCTGCTGACAAAATCGTTATTGGTGGATTCTCTCAGGGTGCAGCTGTTACTCAGGCGATGGCGGTCACGTGTAAAGAGTTCAAACTCGGCGGGTTTATCTCTTTGAGTGGGTTCTTACCGGTAGAATCGGCTCTGAAATTGTGCGCCGTTAGTACAAATAAAAATACGCCTTTCTTTTTGGGACACGGTGATAGCGATGATGTAGTTCCAATTGAAGCTAGTAAACAGGCTTTGAAAACTTTAAGAGGTGATTTCGGGATGACTGATGTGGAATTGAAGGTGTATAGGGGATTACCACACTCTGCGTCACCAGCTGAGTTCGAAGATGTGCAGGAATTTTTACAAAGAGTTTTGAACTGAACTCAGGTTATAAGAGGGGAACAGGAAGAAAATTGAAAATCGAAGATTTGAAAAATTTTCAGCTGTACCCTGTACGTGGACGCCTTCCACGCGTGATGCATTTAGCCACATGAGCAGCAAACCGGCTACCGGCTACTTGTCTATCACATAAAGTGCACGTAAAATATTTAACTTCAACGGGTTTCTCCTGTCCGTATATATCTTTGCCCTTGATTAAACTTATTGATGGTCGACCTGTAATTGTTCCATCCTTGTTGGGAGTTTGAAAAGCTGCAGGTCCCCACATTTGCCGGTATTTTTTTTCCTGGAGAATCGCTTGGTAAATAACGGATTCGCTTATTTCGTCGATAAATTTATTTAATGTTTTAGTTAATTCATCTGATTTCTCTTGGGAATCCATGTGATTTGCTGCGGGGCTGGATATCTATAGGTAGCGATTACAAGAGGGAGGACAGGAACCCGGCAATTGCGTAAGGCATTTGTGTGTGGGTGTGGGTGGGTCACTTATAAACAATAGACATTTCATAAACAATGTAACTATGAGGTTATGTACACAACTCAAATAGAATAACATTTATAGATTCTAGTAAACTGACTATATTATTTTAATGTGATACAGCAAGAATCTTTACTCGAGCATTTAAAAATTTGACAACCAATACTGGTTTCAAACTTTGAGCCAATAGTTCGTATACATACGTATATATATATATATACACATACATGAACACAACTAACCTCAAGTTAGCATACTTGATATCATCTTTTGGAAAATCAATGTGGTTTGCATTGCTAGGCACAATAACATGGGCGCTAACGGCAACGTTAATAATTATTCCTATATCTGCTAAAAAATCATTTATTGTTTACGGGAAACAAGATCTTAGAAGTTACATACCACTCGTTACTAGTGTTACAGGGCCAATTGTAGACCAACAAGCATTCACAATTCTAAATCAAGATCTTAGCACTACAGAGATTCCAATGATGAAAGGCATAAGCGGTTGGGAGTTTAAGGATGACAGTGTGTTGACTGTTGATAAGCTGAATCCTAAATGTTTGAAACCAGGTGGTAGAAACAAAAACAGAAAAGCATTAAGAATCTACGAACCACATCCACATCAGTTCACGAATTACATAGTACTTTCAGTCACAGTTGGTGTGGTGTTCTGTTTACTGGTTTGTTTATACCCTTATTTACATGCTCATCAGTGCAAACAAGTGAGTGTGTACAGGGCAATGGTTATACACACCCTTTTTTGTGCGCAAATGATAATTTATGCTGTTCCTCAGATTGCATTCTCTGCTGAGATTCTGTCTAATGTTAACTATGCCAATTGGATGGATTTCAACTGTGGATTTCTTGTTGTTGTTAATATATGTTTGTCTACGATGATCTGTTTGTTTACAATTGTGACAATATGTATGGCATGTCGTCAATTCCAAAGATATAATGAGAAACAATAACCTGTTAATGATGTAGCCGTATCATGTAGCATAGCACTTACCAATTACACTACCCACAATTAGAACCCTAGCCCTGACTGTTCTAGTCCCAAGTCCCAAGTCCCAAGTCCCAAGTCCTAAATGTCCCAAATCTGACTTACATCACCGCTTTGAGCTAAGCTGAACCTGAAGTCGAACCATAAGCTCCAACTAAAGCTGTTCATTTGCTTGAAAAATCCATCAATATTATTCATCAAGCCAAGAGAAAAAAAAAACATTAATGAACTTCGATCAGATCAAATCGGATATTCTAACTAATTTAGGAGTTGTAGACTACTCACCTAAAGGTTCTGTTGATCATCAAATCATTCCACTAATCAACTTAATTAATAAAAACCATGATATTGTCACAACTTCTTCTTGTGCAGGAAGAGTAAGCGTTTTTGTTGAAGGAGACAAATCAGGAACTAAAGTAAAAGTTGGTGGTAAAGGTCTTGGTGGACACTGGTTATTTGTAACACATGACCCTAAAGAGTTAGTACCTCAATGGCGTAAAGGGCTTGATATTTATAAACCAGAACAACCAATTCCTGAAAACAGTCCTAAACGTTATGTCTTGTATAAGTTTGAGCCGTTGATTCTACATGTTAAATGCAGAGATTTAAACACAGCTTGTAAACTTCTATCTTTAGCGATGTTTTGTGGGTTCCGTGAGTCAGGAATTGGACCTAACCTCAATGTAGCCATTCGCACATCAATGCGTATTGACGCGCCAATTGGGTACCTCAAAACAGACGGAATCGTTAAATTAGCGACTCCAGAATATCTAGCGGAACTCGATTCGATTGCATTAGACATGTTTGAAAAAAACAAGTACAGAATACAACTTTTAGAGAAACATATTTCAGAATTTGAAACTAAATTGAAAGCTTCTCCTGTTAAAAAAGAGTCTAAAGAAGAAAGAGCCAATCGAATGAAAGCTGAAGGACTTCAAAGACAACAAGAATTAATACTAAACAAACCACAATCACAACCACAACCACAACTTGGTGGTGGTGCTGACGCACCTGTGGATACAAATGTGGGAGAAGGTCTCCTTTTTGATGATGAAATCGATATTAGGGTTATAGATTGGGAACACTCGCAATAGCTGAATTTAAATGAATCAACGCATGTTTAATAACACTTTGAGTAACGTGTTTCTGTAATGTTTGTTTATACTCAGAAAGTAATTGTTTAAAAACAGCAGCTTCTTCCATAGATCTACTAGTTACCTCCATAAGTGCTGCAAACACACCAACTAAAGCCAATTGTTTAGAACTTTCAGTGTGCCAGAATTGAGAGAAATGTGCTGAATTCAAAGCTTTAACTGAATTAACTGCCATTTCTAATCTCTCCTTAGCACTTGTACGCACAACTCCCAACAATTCAGGTTGATTCAATGAGAGTTTAAATGCCGTCTTTATAATAAACCGGTGTAAAGTAATTTCAGCACCTAAATACGCAACTCTCAACGAAAAGTTCCCAGTGTAAACATCTGACAGCTCAGGTGGGAGATTAGTAAACCATACCCTAAGCCTAATCTGCAAAGGCTTAATGGTGGTCAGTATCTGTTCAATACAGGTAAACAACCCACGGTGGTTATTGATCATCAAATTGATATCATATACCACATCACTCAATCTGCAAGTTTCAGTAAATAATCTTGTATTATTATGCTCTGTTTTCGATTCGAAGATATCCTCTCTCATAATATCAGCTAGGTAGAATGTGTCCTTGTTCACAATTGTAGGGATATCTTCAAACAAACTGGTCCATGTGTTAGCAGCAAATAGTGCCCATCCTAACCGTAATCTCAAAGCTATCTCCCATTTAGGCAGTTTCCAGTGCATACAGTTTTTATGCAAAGACAACCTAAACGCGCAGCTGTTGATGACAGATAAGACACTGGCTCTTAACCGATCATCAAACGTGCTTTGAATCAAAATAAGTCCACTTTGAATCAAAGACAATGATGGTGCTTCACTAGTTTTAAACAAATTCGCTAACGACCTATTATACAGTCTGAATTGTAACCCCTCAGGACAGTTCACAGTTTTTAGGTCATCAGAATACGACCACCACTGAACACTAACATGGTAAATAGCACCTAACAAAGTCGGCAAGACTTCATGATGTGTCCTCTTGAGTTTTTCCATTAACACATCCATTTGCAGCACCGGGTAATTGGTTTGAAACTTCAAAAAGAACAGTTTCAACAAATCAGAACTGTACGGATACACCAAATGCTCGATCTCATCGCTTTCAGTTGTTGATTTGAGGTACTCATTTTCTGATTTTAAAATAAAAAATTCATTAGGGGAGACTCTCCGTAAGTATAAATTGGGAGACATCTTTATTTGATCGTTCTTTTCGGGGGGGGCGTCAATCTTAGCCAGTAAGATCTTTTCAAATAGGCCAGTTTCGCCTACTGCATGAGTGGATTTCGCCAATTGTAATGACATTGTTTTTTTTAATGGTGATCTGCCTGGTAGTTGAGTATAGTCTTCGTGTATATGACTAGGCCTTATTGGTCTTTTAGATCTTGATATTTGCTCGATCGGTGAGACACCTCTATTGGGCTGTTTAACGCTAAAGGTGCAATCTATCTTATCGCGTTGACATGGGAAGCATGCAGAGTCGTCTTTGTTAAGGTAGTAGCATGCTGTTTTCTTACGTCGACAATCATCACATGCTCTAGAACGGACGTCTGTTGTCTTGGTTACATCAACCCCGTCTGTTTTCTGTTTTTTGACTCCAGAATCGAAATCAGAACCTGGCGATGAGGGACTGGAGGTTGAGTTTGAGTACATACAATACAATCTATTATTATGTTAGTTTGCTGTATCCCTATAAGGAGGGTTTGTGTGGGTGGGGGGGGGGGTGTATTTCAAAGCTGATAACGTACGCTAGTCTAAGAACCCTTGCCCTTATGTTCACTGATAAGGAACCCTTAACTATAAGCGTAGCTATGAGTGTGAGTATAAACCCTAACATCGGTACATGTATAAACCGTAACGGTGAGTATGTGTTAGACCAAATGAACTATTTAGGTCATATCACGTGGCTCAAGAGGTAGATCTA